>JAJHUR010075329.1:8648-39207 GCA_027495735.1 Lutjanus campechanus | reverse complement strand
CAAAGCCAGTGGACCAAAGATATCATCAGGAAAGATCTCATCAGAGGATCTGTTCAAATAACTGTTGAAAGCACCTATTAGGATCCAAATTATATTTAAAAGTCCAAAGTGACCTGAGGAAGCAGATTTCTTCTGTTGTTCTGATGACAGTGGCTGAAGTCCGGTGTCAGTGGGCAGTGATAGAGTACCACGTATGCTAAAGAGAGGATAGAGTCAGACCATTATTCATTTATTTTGGGTTTTTTATCTCATTCTGCAGCATCCCAATAGTGTTCATTGTGTATTCAAATTTTGTTGGAATTACATATATATGTGTGAATGAATGCTATTTTCCCAAGTCCTACAAGTATCATTTTCCACACGACCTTTGCATTATGACGTTGTTAATTATAAACTCCCTGGAATTTAGACAGGGAGGATAACAGTGGTGTAACCTACATCTGCGCTTTTTGCTAACGACAGAGTGGGAATTTCCATTTGAAAAACCCAGAAAAGAATACAGATACTCAAGAGGTACATTATGACAACCTCCTCCAGTGTCACCATGTTTGTTGTTGTCAGAAACATTTGACACTTCTTCTTCTTTGGGGTAACTTTTGGCCCTGATTCCCCTCTAGTGGATGTATTGCTTAAGATCAAATCAATTTCCTATAAAATTCTCTATTTTC
This sequence comes from Lutjanus campechanus, assembly GCA_027495735.1. Taxonomy (NCBI): domain Eukaryota; kingdom Metazoa; phylum Chordata; class Actinopteri; order Lutjaniformes; family Lutjanidae; genus Lutjanus; species Lutjanus campechanus. The sequence goes on along the minus strand of JAJHUR010075329.1, from coordinate 38,539 downwards.
TACTTTTCCCTTTTTTTGGGATTTAGCATCCATAGCTAGTCTAGGGAGACATGACTAGCCACTGGCAAAAATTAAAGGAAAAGGTACTGTTGTCATTTTAAATCTACAACAATGATAAATGAAAATGAAAATGTTGAATTAAGAACCGTGATTGATTTTCCCGTTTTTGTTAAAGCCATAGTGAGACACCAGAGAGGGGCAAAAGAGCTGCATGTGGCTTCAGAGCCACAGGTTGCAGACTCGTGCACTATAGCAACAATTATCTTGAAGAAAAACAAGATAAATCCAGGGTTAAGGTTTTTTTTTGTTTTGTTTTGTTTTGTTTTGTTTTTTTAAACCTGCTAACTTGGGTGAGTGGGTTGGAAATCTACTTGCCCAAAGTCAATATTTACTTGCCCTTATATAGATTGTTTTATTAGTGGTTATAAAATAACAATATCTACAATTTCCTCATTTTAGAGGCTGAGAACAGGATTTTTTGCCACTTTGCATGGACATTTGCTCGAATGATTAAGGTGATTCACCAGATTTACTAACCTGACTGACATATTGCTGAGCCCTGTAAAGCTGTCAATATTTTGTGACATTTGTTTAGGTTTTCACACTAAAGCTCAGAACTTTTGATTTGAGTTTTACAGTCACCTGTAAAAAAAAAAAGAAAAGAAAAAAAGTGAAATACCTTGTGTAATTTGCTGCCATGTATAATTTTAGGTACCAAGAAGATGGTTTGCAATGCATAAACTGAAAAAACTAAATCTCGTACAGTGGGAAGTCTGTAGTCTATGCACGTTGAAACTACAACAATAATCTTGCTAATCAGAACAACTTGACAGAAAATGTGTAATAGGAACAATCAAACCTGGTTAACTTATTGTCTGGGGAAAATTAACTCAGAGCTGAACTTTTGCAGGACTTTCTATCATTCTAACAGTAAGCGTCATAAATTCACTGTTTCTAACAGCAATTCAGCATCTTTCTAACTTTGCAATACTTGCCGTGCCTCAGCTTAGTGACTGACTGATGATTCAATATCCCAGTGCGCCCTCTCTTTTTGTGGCATAGCTCCAGTTGGCACTCAGTGCGGGGGAGAGATCTTATAAGAAATGTGCATAAGATAGGTCTATATGCATATAATCCGGTGTGTGGGAGAGACACTGCACTTGTGTTACCACTTTTTTTCCCTACAGAGACGCAGAGAAAGGTGCAAAGAGACTGACACCTCCGAACACCTTTGTAATGTGCTGCAGCGCGCCACTTGTTTGCCATCGGTGTTATCTCGAGGCGTGCGTCCAGAGATTTGTCATCAGGTTGTTCTGTTTACCTTTCCCCTCGACCAGAGCAGTTTACAGGAACGCCGAGCACCTGCTATTGAGCATAATACCACTCAGGATGTTTGCCTGCCGCTTGTTTATCTGTGTTTGTGCGATGAGGTGGAAAAAAACTGTTCAAAGGCAGGGGGAACACTGAGAAACTTGTGCAGGAGGAAAGCTAAAAGTAACAGTGAACACTGCACTAAAAAAGATCATGTTTGAATAAGCCTTTTCTGGGCACACAGAGTGTTGTGTGTTTCCTGTTGAAATGAAGCAGATAAAGTAAAGTCATAAAAGAGTCTGTTTGGGTGTTTGTGGTCAGTGAGCAGGATGTTGTGACCCTCTGGGAGCCCACATGTGCTGAGGTCAGTGGGGAATGGCCGTTTTGGGCTCACAGCGCTGTCGGATCTCCACCTTGTGGCTTGGACCCCATCTCGCAGTGCTGAACGGCTGCCTGGCACACAGGCTTGAACAAACACACACCCAAACCGCCCACGCCCACCACCCAGAGCCAAAAAGTAAAATAGGGTCAGTGAAATCCCTCCTAAACAAAATCCCTCCTAAACATTTAGACCAGTGGGTTTCAAAGTCTGACACTGTGACACCCCTCTCAGACAAAACTGAAAGAGCCTGTATTTGTTTGCATTTTAGTGCCATTTGAAGTATGCTGAATTAGCTATTATCAATTCCTGTTTAAAGCATCCCCATGGATACGTACAGACAACTTTCACTGGATTACTTAAATCCTAGAGACAATTTAAAGTGACAGTTCATCCCAAAATCAAAAATACATATTTTCCCCTGACCTGTAGTGCTGTTTATTGATCTAGATTTTGTTTGTGTGAGTTGCAGACCTTTGGAGATGTCTGTCTTCTCTCCAATACAATGCAGCAAAATGATGCTCTTGTGACATTTGTGGCACTCAAAGCACCAAAAAATACATTTGAAAAATTCCAAATCAGTGTCTCTTTTAAGAAATCATGACCCAGTTACTCAAGATCATTGACAGACCTTGTGAGTAGTTTCATGTAGGAACTACAAACTACAAACATACTCAAATTTAATACAGATCCTTCATGACCCACATAGCAAACAGGTCAGTCAACAAGAAGATTGGCTATTTCTATACACTCAAAAATAGATATTCCAGAAGGTTTTTTTCCTGAAGGGCTGAGGACCTACCCAGGACCATTTGCCTCTGAAGAACCCTTTATTTTTTAACAGAAGTCTAGCTATTAGATGTAACCAGCTAACTGATGATTGATGTAGGTTAGGTAGCTAGTTAGCAAGTGTTTTGCTAAGATTATCTAACTGACGATGTGACTATAACACAGTAGGCTTATATGTCACTTTTACAGGTCCCCCAGCAATGTCTTTTAACCGTATTCAAAATTTTCTTTTTTCTTTTTCTTTTCAGAGATGGGCCAAGCACATGGCTTATTTAAGTACAGGAAACAGAAAAGGAGACTGAGGTTGTGTCAGGTACCAAGCTTGCTCATTTGCTATTGGAGCATAGAGACACAAGGGGCGGGACTTAGGAAGAGTCAATTGTAATTGTAACATAGATTATCAAAATGATGGCTGCACACTTAATTATTGTTTACAATAAAAAAATATGGTGGGTGTGTTCTTGTTAGCAGGTGCAAAGGTAGAACCCCAGGAGAGCTGAAACCATTACACCATAAAAGGGCTCTTTGTAGGGCTGCAGCTGATTTTCATAGTTGTTTGTTTTAAAATGTCAGAAAATGGCAAGAAATGTCAATAAGTGTTTCCTAAAACCTAAGCTGGCATCTTCAAATGTCTTGTTTTGCTCACAACCCAAACATATTCAGTTTACTGTCACAGGGGAGTAAAGACACCAAAAGATATTCATGTTTAAGCTGCCTTCTAGGTAGAACTTTCAGAAAAGGTTCCTAGTAGAACATTCATAAAAGGTTCTACCAGGGACCAAAAAGTATTCTCCTATGGGGACAAGCCAAAGAACTACGTTAGCCATTTAAAAGGAAGCAGGAGATTTTTTCTGTTGAAATTTTTAATTTTGACATTATATTTTGTGGTTATGGTACTGGAAACACTGCTGCTTTTGTCTGCAGGGGCCTCCAAAACCAAAACTAAAACTGCAACACAAAAGTTCTTTGTAGTCGCTTTAACTTGCATATCGTGTATAACAGAAATATCTTAGGGTTGCTAACAGAGCACGTGAGGAAAACTGTGTCAGCTGCTTCTGTGTCTGTCTCTTTAAAAATGACAGACAGTGTGTGATACTTTAAATTAAGACCCATGGAAAACATGAACTCAATAAATAGTTCCATCAAATGAAATTGCATAGGGTGAATAGGGTACTCTTGACTGGGGTCTCGCAGGAACCATTACAGTGTTTTTTTTTTTTTTTTACAAAGCATTAATTAAAACAAAGGGAAAACAATGAAGTAATCAGGAACAAACTGACTGACAAAGTCATGAAATGTGATGCTCTGGAATTGTGGAGCCGTCTTTTTCTACACTACAACCACACTAACGCTGGCTCACCAAGAGCTGTTAATAAAGCTCAGTGAGCTGATGTTGTAAGAAGGAGTAGACGTCCTGTGTGGAGAGAGTTATAAGCTCCAGGGTCACAGGGTCAGGACTGAAACCTGACATCACGCCTCGAGTATGCGGAGCGAAAACACATGTCTGCAAAGCCCCAGCAATAGTCGGGTAATTTATGGGTGTTAGAGTGGACTTAACCTCTGTGTGTCTTCAATAAAAACCAACACTGTGAGATATGGAGTGACTCTCGACACTTCTTATGTCACCCTTGATTAACTGAGTTCCTGGAACCTCTCCACAAAAAAAAAAGAAAAAGAAAAAAAAAAGGCATGAAGCAGCAGAGGAGTGTAATTTAGTGACTTGAAATGGACACCTGCATGATTAAAGGTACAAATAAGATATTAGTTAAAACATTCAAAAATTAACAAAAAAACATCAACACTAGTGAAGAAATAACAGTTTTGACGTTATGTCAAAGATGTCTATGTATTGTGTTGCAGAGATATCTAATGAAGTTAGCATGCCAACTGTCTGTCTTCAGCCTGTCCTGTCTCGTAATCACACTCTGTACCTCAAGAGGCGATAGTCAGTTGCTGTAACGTGTGGTCCGTCCTCACTCTCAGCTCCTGGCAACCCATGGCTGACATCAAACTGGCCTCCATCACTCTCGGAGGCTGTGTTAAGTCACGGTCCAGCTGTGTTTACTGTGAGGCTCTATTATCTGCTCGTCCGGCTCTGGTTCTGTTGCCCATTCCAGCACCAGTCCCTGCTAGCATTTCACGCTAGGTTTCTCCCACCCCGGGCCTGAAAACCTCCTCATCCTAGCAGTCCAAAGCTCCTGTGCTAGCAGTGTAAGCACTAACACTTCCCTTGTGCTCAACACTGCTGGCTGGACAGCCAATTGAGCTAACTAGCTAACAGCAGCTAATGTTTGCAGCAGTTAGCAGTTACTGTCGGGATGCTGCCCAATATTTCTTTGAAGTATGAATTCCACAAGTGGTCATTTGATCCTTCGCTAAGCAGCAACAGTCCATTCATGGATTAGCAAATGTAACTACAAAGCCGCAAGCCTGTCAAGCTTCGTAGTTCTCTAGATAGCAAGCCAGGTTAGACTGGCTTGCTGACTGTCTCAAGGTCCGCTGCACTAATGTAGTCCCTGTGCTTATTTCTCCTGTCTGTCATATACATAAACATGTCATATTTCACCATCTGACCAATGTTTGCTGGTAGTTAAGCTAGTTTTCGCCTCAGCCTTTTAGCATTAACGTTATCATGTACATAGCCGTTAGGTAACTTTTCATATTCAATACACTCTCACAGGTGTTGTTTCAAAATATGTTAAATGGAAACTTTAAAAACTCAGCTGAAGATTAACTTCTCAGCTGACCCAAGGTGTTCAAATATTAGCACTGGTGTATCTTAGCTAGCTACGTTTTTGAAATTGGTTAGCAAAGCTCATCAATTTAACTGACAAAATCCACAGTCGTCGTCTAGAAATGAGAACACTGCTTTTGTTTACTTCTTTGTGGAATCAAAGACCTCATGTTTCAACAATTACTTCCAGTTTTGATGTTAAATCTGTCACTGCTATCACTGTAAACTTAATATGTGCCCAGAATGGAAAGCTTGACAGGCGTGGCAACAGTAACTAAGGAGGGCGGGGCTTAGCGAAGGGTTAAATTTTATGTATTGCATGTTTACAATGAAATAGGAGCAGAAGCCAGCCTTTGACAGTTCTAAAAAAATATATATATAAGGTGTGACTGCTTTGAAGTAAATCCGAATGTTTGCATAAAACTTGTAGCTAGGTGAAGAAGAAGCCTCTGGTGAAGTTATTTCAGAGCATGTCATTTCAAGTCTTGCTCCAGCCTCTTTAATGACATGCTTCAAGACTGTGTGAGCCACACGAGCATGCCTAAGAAGTAAGAGAAGAAGAAGAAGAAGAGAGAGAAAAAAAACTGTCCAACCCCTCTGAAGATTTCCTGTTTCATGAAAAGTGCATATAGGGCAAGTCCTGCTTGCCTGCCTGGTGTGTTTACTCTGCGTCTTCTACCGGGAGCTGTGAAGGCGTTTTTTGGGGAGCAACAGGCGGGCGGACCGACGAAAAGTCTGTGTGGATATTAACCCGTTTGTCAAGGCTTCGGTAAATTAATGAGAAAGAGGGGAGTGTATGGTCCGCTTCTAAATGGAGTTACTTCGGTTTTCCGCTTTTTGGTGTGGAACGATACTCTTTGGTAGTATTCTGCTGGAGGAGGAGGCGGGTGAGTTCAACTTTAAACTTTTAGAAAAAGTTGTCACAGCTGCCTTTTAACTTTTATCACAGCTGTGCTTAGAGGAGCATTTATGAAGCGTTACCAGACGCTTTAAAGTCACAAATTCCCTTCTTTAGAAATTATAATAAACTGAACTCATTATTTTTTTTCACACAGGTGTTTTAATTATAAATAATTGCTCGCTTTTGATTAAAATTAATTAATAAAACGTCCGAAACTGCCCAAGCGCGCACGCTATTTAGCCTTTCACATTCAACAAGTCTTTGTCTTTACTTGCTTCTCGCACTGTTACTCATCCTGTGTCTTCCTCATGTGAATTGTGTTTGCACTGTACGCCTCTAGTATGACTCAGTGCAGCAGTGTCACCTGTTGTAAGTCAAAGCCTTTAAAGTCCCATCAGTAGAGCTGGAAGCACATTTACTCACGTATTTTACTGTAAGTACAAATCGGAGGTTAGTTTCTTTATATCTGAAGTTATTGTGCTTTTTACTTATTATATTCATTTACTTACATTTATCTGACAGATTTAGTTGCTAGTTACAGTGCAAGTTAGGATTTTTACATACAAAACATGTGAAGAGTTTATTAAATACAAAGTTTTGTGATTTAGTGATTTAGATTGTGATATGATTCATGATAAGTGGGAATAATCATTTTTGGATCACAATTTTCAATGTCACTGAAAAAAATATTCAAATTATGATGATGTGCTGTGTTTGGGGGTCTGTACATGTTTTGTTTTTTTAAGGCTACATCTGGGCAAAAGATTTGAAGGCCAGAGCATCTCTGCAGCACTACAGCACTTCCTTATAATGCTGTTGTGTCACACGTTTTAGCATATAGCAGCTTCTGCAATTTGGATATTACACTTGGCCATATTGTGATTGGAGTAACACTTTGATTACCTGCTCAAACTCAGTGCAAAACTGACATTCTCAGAGTATGGTATTTTCATCCAACTTTCTACTTCTAAATATTGTGCTTTTTACTGAACTACATTTATCTGTCAAGTTTAGTTACTAGTTACTGTACAAATGAGGAGGATTACATACAAAACAAACGAAGAGTTTATAAAATATTATTTTTTTGTTACAAATTAAACTACCATCAATTTATTCAAGTACGGCTGAAACGATTAGTCATTTAATCACCTCTGTCTTCTCCTTACTTGCTTGCACTTTTACTCATCCCATGTTTTCCTGAAATGCAAGTTAATTTCTGATAGTGCTGTTAACCTCCAGTATGACTCAGCGCTGCGGTTAGAAGCTTTTGAGAGGGCATCACCTGTTGTAAGTCACAGCCTTTAAAGCACTCATCAGCACTGGTGGAAAGTATTTACTCAAGTACTGCACTTATGTACAAATCTGGGGTATTTGAGTATTTTCTTTTCATCTTACAAATTGTTGTATTAGCAGGATTAAAATGTCTATAAAATGTCAGAAGATATTGGAAAATGTCTATTTCAGTTTGTCAAAGTTCAGCTTGATGCCTTTAAATGTTTTGTTTTCTGCCATTTTGGATTTAAAAATTACTGTAACAATCAATCCATTATAAAAAATCGTTTAATAATTTAGTTCTTTTTTTTTTTTACCGCTTGAGTTACCAGATTTACTTGCCCAACATGGCAATTTACTTGCCCCAGACAAGTGGGCAATCCTTAGTGCTGACTATTGCATATAGTTATAAGATCTGAATACTTCATCCGCCACTGCCCCTCGGATGGGTTATCTCCATGTTTGATATGTAGCCACATTTGCTAACAGGTCCGTCATCCCCCCGTGAGGAAGACACTGTTTTACCTTCATCTGTCTCAAGACTCAGTCCCAGCGGCACCAAGTGGCTTTGGCTGCTCCTAATCCTCTTTTCCCCCCTCTCTGCAATTATATGTAGCCCTGGGTGACAATTACTACCATTCATCCTTTCCATAGCCCGCCTCCTGGGTTTAAATGACATGCTCCTTCAGAGGAGTTGCTCTAATGATATAATTACTCTGGCTCAACCACCTTCCCCACCACCAGCGCTCAGGCATGGACTATCCCCCTCACTCAGTGCTGATTTACTTCAAAACACCTCTCCAGCCCGCCAGGCACAGCTTTAAATTGCCCTGTCAAGTAGTTTAGTCTGGAGTTCAAGTATTATATTTTGATGTTTTTATTTGGGGGTTAAGACAAGGCCAGAAAACAATACCCCTGAATGCAATATCCTGCTAGCTTCTTGCAAAAGTGTCTCACAGAGTGCCATCTTCTTACAGTGCTCCAGATTTGCTGCTCTTCATGCTGCAGGTTGTACAGTATTTCTGTTGCTGTAAGCCGCAGGCCTAACCCCACCCAGCAGAGTGGGTGAAATGACACAGTAGGCTTTTTGTGGCAGGTTAAGCGCGCGCACACACACACAAACACAGACTCACACACGGCAGCTTTTCCTCACGTCAGTGTTAAGTCAGGGGCGAACAGACTTCTTCACTGTCTCCTGTCAAGAGGTCTGCTTTCACTTCCCCGTCTCTAAAACATCTCACTTTGAGGTCATGTGATCAAAGTCTTGTCAGTGCCATCCTCAGGCAGCTATAGCTACCGCTTCAAATGCATCACACGTTTGTTTACAGTGCTGCTGCTTCAGGAGGGAATATTTAAATTACAGTACTGTATATCTGAAGAAATGAGCCCAGTTTCTCGCTTGGTTTGGTCGTGTGTTGTTGTGCGTTATGATGCGAGGAACAGGTGCAACTTCCTGTGCACATTCAGTCAGCATATAGTTGAAGTGTGGTTGCGTGGTTTCACTGTAGCAGAACTGTCACATGTGTCTTCATTTCCTCTGTTTTTGTGATTAGGCTCTTTTCATTTCAGTTTATCTTCGGTTTCTGTGTAGTGCTGTGCTGATTACCATTTTATTGTTTGTTCACTTCTAATTTTGCAGCCATTATTTACCAGAGCCTCACAGCAAAAAAAAGTAATGTTTGGTTTATTTAAACAGATATTGCGATATGATTCATATTTAGTGGGAATGGTCATTTTTGCGTCACAATTTTATTTTTTATTGAAAGAAAACTATTTGATCATGATGATGATGATTTGTTATGGTCTGTACTTAACAGATATGTTTTCTTAGATCTGGAGAACAAGACAAAAAAGGCCAGAACATCTCTGCAGCACTATCACTTCTCACCCTTTGTCAGTCTTTTGCCTCTTTTTCAGTGCAGCTGACACAACTGCTGCATCTGAAATCACATATTACGCACTACAAACCGAAAATGTGTACTATCTTTCACCATACTTTTGTGTAAAAAAAAAGACAAAAAAACAAACAAACAAAAAGACACACTGCTCAGTGCGTATCATGTCACTCCCTTGTCAGTTGGAAACATGTAACCATGGTAACCTGTGCCAACAGTGAACTCATGTAAAAAAAGACGTTGCACTTTGCAAAGTGAAACCTTTCTTGCTTCTAAATTAAGTGCTATTGACATTACACCAGAGCTGCCTTGGCTGCTGTCCGCCTTTGTCATGGTACATTGTTGTTGTTGTCATCACTACTGCATTGTATGGCAGGATATTTATGCAAACATGGTGTCCAGTGCTTGTATACTTGAATATTTCTTCGGAAATAGTATGCGTCTCACGTACTGTTGGTTTCATACGAAGGTTTGGAACATACTGTACATAAAATCTCATTCCCAACTCGTCAGATACCAACATTTTGTCACTGCCCCTTGGCAACTCATACAGATGCGCACGGCACCCATAAGCTGAAAGAGACGCACTTTTCAAGTGACTTCACTGTAAACCCATTCGTGACATCGTAGGCTTTCAATGTAGTATAAAGAGGGAGAAAGTCTGCATCTGGAGCAGGTGGGGTGGATGGATGGCTCAAATAAACGTAGGATTTTCACCCAGGAGTCCAGAGTTCAGGTCCCATGTGAAACCAAAACATTATTAAAAGTTGTAAGGTACATGATATAACATGCATCACATAACTTTCGTCATGTGACTTTCATCTTCATACCGTAGTTATTGTAACCCCAAACATGGTCTTATCCTCAGCTTACCCAAGTAGTTTTGTGCCTAAACCTACCAAAACTACGACTGTTTCACAGTGTTAATCACCTGTTAAAACGTTTTTTTGGCAGCGTCTGACACAGACAGTAAAGGGAGACACTGAGGAGCAGTGACAAATCATCGGTATGTGATGAGTTGGGATGAAAACAAGTTGAAAAATTGAATTTAAAAAAAAAAAATTATTATTTTTTTTTTTTAAAAACAACAAAAAACTAAAGCAATCGAATACTAATTTGGATGTTGATTACCATGACAACAGTAGAAGATTTTAAGCATTCGTGTCATCCCTATTCATCTTGAGCTCTAAAGATCTGGAAGGCGTACAGTCATGTGGAAGTTTCTCTTTTCATCCCCTGTTTACTCAGTAGGTTTACAATGAGTGGCCTAACTTCATCTTCATCATACCACTTGAGTGTGCGTTGTGTACACTTGTACAACTCATCATGTAACAACGAAGTCATTTGGGATTGTCCCTATGACGCATTCTTTCCTGCACCATTAGTACCACTGGTAGATTTATCCTGGGAAATTCAGAATATCCTCTTTTCGGCTCATTTCCAACTCTTAAAGCCACAAGATCCACTTTCCACTTGTACTCTTTAAGTGGCGGGGGAGTACTCCCTTTTTGGGAAAAGCAAAATTGGAGAGGAGAGTAGAGATTGTTCACCTTCCTTGTTGCTCCATATCTCCTTTCTGAGCCAAACGGAGGCATGCTGCGTGGTTGATTTTTATCATTAATAGCCTCTCAATGCAGGCACAAACTGCAGACTGCAGTCGGAGGATTTCTGCACGAATACAAACATGTACACACACGCGCACTCATTTCTGCCTCTCTCCAAACATTCACAGACACTGATACATAAAGTCATCCTCCCTTTTTTTTTTGATATTCATGAACAGAGTTGGCACAACACCTCTCTATATGGGGAGCCGACTCATCGGCCTGACAAATTAGAGACTTCTCAGCGAGGAGAAGCATCCGTGTTTCCTTTGTTTGTTGTTCTTGCCTGTCTGGCAGTTGTCTCCTTAGATGATTATCAAACCCACAGGCACTCATCACACAATCCTGTCTGTCTCACTGATATGGGTCTGCCTGCCGGCAAAGTCAAGTCTGAACAAGACCAAAGGAGGTGGATGCCACTGCGCGCTGCTCTTATTGTTCAGACTTCACAGGGGAAAAAATCTGTCCACCCCTCCAGGATGAAATACTTTGGATTTTCTTGTGGTTTTGATGAATATCTGCTTCTACTTATTGGCACATTCCAAAAGACTCCCGCCCTTTAATTAAAGTTTTGAGTTTTTCTTGCTTTTCATACTAATAAATATTCGTGTTACTGATCATCATGAAAGTTTTTCCCATCTCTGAGTAGTTTGTCATTTCAATGCAAAATGCTGCTTATTCAGTCCAATTGCATAGAAGAAAATGAGCCTGAATCTGTCTGATGTTTTTACAAAGTCAACTGAACCTTTTTGTACCCGACTCGCTGACTTTCCTCTCACTTCTCTTCGGTTTTTCCAGAGGCCTCTATAATGAAGATTAGCAGGCTGTGCAAGTTCTGTGATGTGCGAGCCACCACCTGCACCGGCAAAGGGATCTGCAAGGCGGAGTGTGAAATCACGTCCATCTGCCCTGATAAACAAGACGTGTGTGTCAGTATCTGGTAAGTATCCACTCGTGTAAACTCTAGGGCTCAGGTTCTATACACATACAAGCGAAGGATTTGGTGCAAAATGGTTTTAGAGATTGCCGATTGATATCGACCAATAGGCAGTAAAAATATGCAACCTTGAGAAGGAGATTAAAGCTCTCTAGCCACAGACAGGGCTGAGTATCAACTTAGATACTTGAATACCTTTATGATACTGACCTATTGCTCATTATTGATTGTGTCGGTACTATGGAGTATCAAAAATGTTTTGTCATATGCTACCAAATTTCGATACCTAAGGAGTAAATCTCATCAGCATCAGTGAACCATTAAGCACACAACATGTTTGTACTGAGATCTAATAATGCTGGTGATTGGCTGTCTTACATTTCGCATTGTAGAAACATGTAGAAAAAACACTATGTCATGCACAGAGGCAGGGATCATTGTTTTGTTTGCTCACCACCTGTTCTTTAAACAGCTTCTTCCTTTTAAAGTGAGTAATTGGGATTTGGGATCGTAAAAAGTAGTTCAGTTCAGCTCAGGAGCTGGTATTGAAGCCAAGGTATCAGTACCAGTTACATCATCAAAAATGTTGAATGATACCCAGCCCTTGCTACAAGTCAAGAAACTGATTGATGACTAAAAAATATTGAGCCAATTCTTGTCATTGTCGCATGTTAACTAATCTAAAGGCACACTTGGCCCCCCAAATTATTTGTTTATCATTTACACACCCCGTGTTTCCTTGAGTTCCTGAAGATTGTTTTTTTCTCGCGTGCCTCCACGTGAACATAGAATTTATCCAAAACACACTATCCAGCCTTGTTGAAGTTGATGGTGCGCCTGTGTTTAAAACAGCAAAACTATATCAAACTATATGAAAACGTCCATTTAAACTCTCACACAACCTTGCTAATGAAATCATTTCTGGTAAAAGGTCCTTAAGGCAAACCAGTAGTACATACCTGTGGTTAAACACTCTTGTAGGCTACATGTGGCTCTGAGAGCAACAACTGCAGGCATTCTTGTGTGAAGGTGTATCACACCATCATTTTCACTTTTCAAAATAAAACGTCCCTGATAACCATTATTTTCACTCGTATTTGCTATGTTAGCAAGGTAGCTGTTAGTAAGGTAGCTGTAGTTTGTCAGTACAGTAACATAGCAGAAGTACAAAGCTTTGTTTTGTTCTGTTCAAATTTGCGCTGTTAAAGTTACTGCATTACACTGCTTCCTAATTGGAAGTGATGCAAATGAGTGAGCTAAGTGGCATGTCACCTAGGATGAGGTGTTAGGCTGTTCTCAGCATTTCTTATATCCATGAACAAAACCCCTTCATTTCTTAGTAAGGCTTTTATTGTGAAATATTTGCAGGATTGTCTTGTTAACACTCACCGACTAGCAACTCCACTCTCAGTCAAGGGCTCTTATCTTACGCTGTGGAGCGTCTGAGTCACCTGTGTAACCCTGTGGTAAAATATTCTGTATTGCCTGTCTGGTTTGTTGATATCAAATGGACCTAAAACCGCTATGTCAGCTGCTATTAAAACATTGGTATTGGCTGATGTGGCTCATAGATAATCGGCAGTCATATCAGTGGCAAAAATGTGACAGGGGCATCCCTAAATTTCTACATAAATGAATTACTTACTTAGGTCATATTACATGTAGAAGGAAAGAGGTGAGGAAATGAAGGCACAAGGGACACTCCGTTATTAACCAGATCAGGCATCATTTCCTCCCAGAAGCCATAAAAGTTCTTCCTTGACCTTTTCCTTTGAGCACCTTGTCAGTTAGCACTCTGGTGAAGACATTTGACTTACGACAGCACATGAGCGCCATCAGCATCAAGTCTGACTGCGAATATGAGAAGCAGCGGGAAGCAGATTTGTGCCGGTGTTAAAAGCTCAACGCCGTGCTGCTGTTTCTCATTTGTTATCAGCTGAGGTCAGCAGAAGTGGACAGCAGCACCTCTTTAAAATGTTTCTCGTAACGCTGCTCGGCAGGGAAGCGAAATTTAAATATGTATATTTGTGCAGGTTCAGGGTTTTCCTTGTTTCCTGTTTGTAATGGCATTTCAGAATCTTGCTGTTTGTAAGTGTGACTTCTGTATTGCAGTCATTTACATAATGCTGAGACTGTGGACTGCTGAAAGAGACAAATATGGCTTTCACAGTGACCACTTTATCATTGCACAGCTGAAAAATTGCATTATTTGCACAAGTGTAGACCTGCCATCATTCCCTTGTTACGTGATAATACAGATCTCTGAAAAGGGGACTTCATTGCCAGAATAGTTGTGAGCAAAGACTACAAATCAAACTTAATCCAGTAAATGGCAGCATTTTCTATTTGTGTTTTCTCTCTCCAAGGAGGAAGACGGATGACAACACCACCTTTGATACAATCTGCCACAACCCGGCTCAGAGGCTGCACGGCTTGGTCCTGGACGATTACAACAACACAAAGTGTGAGATGAAGGAGAGAAAGGTCATGGGCTCACAGATCTTCATCTGCTCCTGCTCCGTAGACGAGTGCAATGAAGACATCATCTTTAACCCCAGTAATTAAGACACAATTATTTCACTTACTAATCCTTTACTTTCATCCACTCTTGAGCTTAGTGAGTTTCTGAATCAGATGTTTTTTTGGTGATTGGATTGTGCCTTTCAAAATATTTAGTAGTGATTTGGCAAGACGTATCGATTGACCCTTCCTAAGTCCCGCCCCTTTTTGTCTTGTTTCCCAAAAACAGAAGCTTGGTACCCAGTAGAACGTCAGCCAACTTCCTCCTTTCCTGTTTCTTGTACTTAGATATGTTATGTGCTAACTTCCTTTATGTTGAAAAGAAAGCCAAATTTTGAAGATGGTTAAAATATGTTTTTGGGGACATGCAAAAACATCATATGTAGTCATATAGTTAGCTATTGCTAGCAAAATGCTAGCTAACTGGCTATCTAACAATTGCTGTATACCAGCTAGCTTGCTGACTCGTGTTTGCTATAGAGCAAAACACTAGCTAGCTAACAATGGACAATAGCAAACTAGTTAGCCACCTTTTGCTACCATTAGTATCACATGTACATCAGATGTAACTAGATAGCTAAAGATTGATGCAGATAAAGTAACTACTTAGCCAGCATTTTGCTAACATTAGCTAACTTAAAGCTGCTACAAGGAGTTGAAACATTTTTACTGTACATTTTACTGTAGCAAAAAAGTACAAGGTCTGTGGATTATCTTGAGTTCCAGGGTCATGATTTCTGCGATGAGGCATTGCTGTTGAGTTTTTGAAATATATTTTTTTGGCACTTTGAGCACCAGGAGCCGACTGCCATCCAGCTCCATTATATTCAAAAGAAGGCAGACACCTCTAAGGCTGTTATCTACTAAACTCAGCACCTTACATAAAAAAATATCTCACTTGATAAATATTACTACAAACCAGGGGGGAAATATGGTTTTTGGATTTGGGGGTGAACTGTCCCTTTAAGTTACACAAAATGACATTAGTTCCTTATTAGTTCATCATTTCATCAGTACTTTTCTTTCTCAGTGGAGCAATAATGCAGTAACACTGTTTTTATGCATGTAAAAATGGGGCTTTTGATTCTTACATCTGTACAACATAACATGTTAACGTCATAGTCGTGGTCGGCCTAATAATATTATGCCAGCTTCTATCAGCTTGTCATGTAAGGCGTCATGCATGGATGCTAACACGTGTGTGCAGTAATGCTCTCCAGATACGTGATTACAAACAGGTTTTTGGAGACTCTGGTTACAACACTGGCCCTGGAATCAGATGTATTTTGACTACAGCATCCAGGCAGTAATAACACTGAGGTACATTTCCGAGACCTGGCTCTGCACAGAGCCAAATTGAAAGCATCTGCACAGTGCGAACCACGTAATGGAAATACATTCTCTTACTCTTGAGAATGTCCGTCTGTGCACTCCCTGTAACTTCTCAGTGACTAACATGAGACAGTGTTTGTAATGAAGGAGCTCCAGGAGAAATAACAAGTACAAGCCAACAATACCAGTAAATATGACTCTACTAGATAGTGACTGATTAGTATCCCATTGTATACAGCATTCTTCTGATTGAGCCTTCACTTTCAGTATTATTTTTAATATGACTGAAGGATAAATTTAGGACACTGTAAAAAAAAAAAACCTCAAAGCCATTAAAGCCATTACTCAAGTAAGAGGAAATACTTTAGGTTGTTTGTCACATACCAGCTAGAATACCTCAGAGTTACCATGTTAACAGTGAACCCTCTTTCCACACCATTGTACAAGAGGACTGATGGTGTTTTTAATCGAATCATCTGAAATACATTTACAAAAACTGTTGCAAGAAGGAAAGAAGTACATCAAACTTCTGAACAAGAAGTGCGTGATGCTAGACAGATAAGAAGAAAAAAGAGGCAATGCTACACACAGTGTGGGGTTAAAGGGATGGTTTAGGTTATTTGAAATGCGCTATGAAGTACTGTGCTTATCCATATTCGGTGTATTACCTACAGAGCGCCCACTTTGAGGAAGCTCTCCAAACCAGACTCCTCTGACAAAATCTGCAATTTTATCTCACTAAACCTGAAAGTTGATGTGCAACTGCTTCCTCGATCAGTGAGTATGTTTGTGTTATTGTGTGACTTCAGTGTTTTTAAACTGTCACACAACAACACGAAAAACTAACAGATTGAGGCAGCGGTAGACTAGTAAATCCCCTGTTCTGTGAGGTAAAATGACTGATTTCGCCAATGGAGTCTGGTTGGTTTGGAAAGAACAATGTTTGGCTTATATAACAACGGTTTCCTGGAAAAGCGTGCTTGACAGCAAGGTAAAAGAGTGAAGATATTCTATATATAGAGTGCACTTGAACTGATGTTGATTTGTTTTAGATGGATCTTTTTTGGATCTTTTTTAAGAGGCTAAAGTCGGTTTTGCTGCTGACTCTGTCCACAGCAGTACATTGCACTCTGTCTTCTCTGCTTCTTCAAACTAGGGGCATACTAGGGGCACGTCTACCAGCATCTACTGTAGATGTACACCAACTATCGATAAGTACCCACATACAACTCCACTTAAAATAAACAGAACTTTCCCTTTAATAGAGCACCCAGTACCAATGGGTTGTTTAACCCATTCATCCATCCATTCATCTGTTTTAACCCAGTGTTGTTATTTCTACATTTCTGCTGGGTTACTGGATCAAAACAACCCTTTTGTTGGATGGTTTTCTACCCATGAATACTGAGCACAGCATCCCAATCCTCCAAATTTGACATTAAGACTCTCTTCATTTCACAATTTTTGCCACTCAGAGAACCTTTTCTCAATATTTCAGTTTTAAGTAAGAGTTTTTTTGTTTTGTTTTGTTTTGATTTGTGAGTCCGGGAGGCACAGTGACAGGTTTGTTGTGAGAAATAGCTTCTCACTCTATGAAAATAAAAACAAACTGGCTGGGGCCATGTTGAGGATTTCAGACATGTGGTTTCCTGTTTAGAGAAAAAAAATTAGAGGGAACCAGAGGGCTTGACTGGGCAGTCAGCTGGATGCCTTCCCTGTCCTCCTCCCTTATTTCAAACCGACTCTGCTACTCACATCCACACTTGCCTCTAAAATGAGCTTCTTATCAGTTCTTAAGTAAAATTGGGGAAATGTGCACATATTTCCGCTTTCAACCTCACATTTTGCAACCAAAATCTTCAAATAGATCTAAAACGTAAGATGGTAAAAAGCTGGTAATTTTAAAATGGAAAATTGCGTGGCACTCAGAGCAACTAGACAAGACCAGACGTCGTATAAATGATTAAATTTAGATCTCATCAAACTGTGGACCAGTTGGGGTTTTCTCATTTAGTTTGTTGTGTCTGGTGATATAGTTTTTATAGATCTTTTTTTATGACTGCAGCTTCAAAAACTGGACTATAAACACAGCGCAAGCATAAACTTTCACTGTTCGCCAAAACCGTAGCAGCTCCCAGACACACCACGTCCTAAATTATAAGAATCAGACGTACACTATAAAGAGACACAATATGTGGTTGACTGGGTCAGGGTTTGGAGCAGCTTGCCTTTGTGGCCCAGACGCTAACTTTAGCTTTCTGATGCTTTTAGACATTCCACAGGGATGGGTCAGGTTCCTCTGCTCTGCTGAGAATATTACTTTACTCTGAGCTCCACGCTGATCTGCCGAGACAGAACTGAAGTATTATTTCCTTATAATGTGGGAGAGGAATTGTTTTATGTTTATGATCATTCCAAAAAAAAAGCAAACATGGAGAAATACAGTGTTTTGAAAGAACTTACATCATGTCCACAGAGAACAGACTAAAATCCAAGAGAATAATAAAATGTCTCGAACTATGCAAATGTGGTTGAAAGCATATTGTGCAATATTTTCTTTAAAAAATGTGTAGCTCAGAAATATAATTCCTTTAAATCACCACTCATGACCCATGAGGGTGTGTGGCTTTATCTGCAGAGACCCTGACCTCTCTGCCTGTATTTTTCATTATTTTGCTGTGCTCCACCCAAAATGTCTGTATTTGACATCCTGGGAATGAGACATGACAAACATACCTTTCTGGCGTGTTTAGGGACAGCTTGGATAAATCCTACTGATTCTATCTTTCACAAAACAACCTCCATGTAGCAGCTGTTTTGGAGCTTTTGATTATATTATATTACATGATCTTGTACATTGTCGATGTTCAAAGTTTCATTTATCCATTTTTTTAAGAATGCGTGTTATAGTATGCATACAGAATTTAAAATTACATAATAATAATAACTGGGTTATCTCTATCAGTGGACGAAGATCACGCATTATGATCAAAAGTTCCAGTACAGCTCCTAAACAGATCTTGTGGTGAGATTATTTTGTAAACTGCTGTTGCCAAAGTCAAGAATAAACTTGTAAACCTGCATTACTTGTTTTTGCCACAGAACAACAGGCTGTGAAGTAGGGCTGCAGAAATTAATCAATTAGTTGATCGAAAGAATAGTTTTCGTAATTTTTTGTTCACATTTTTTTTTACATATTGTGGACTAAACGAAGTATCAATTAATCAGGAAAATAATCAGCAGATCAGTCAATAATGAAAGTAACCGTTAGTTGCAGCCTGCCTGTAAACCCATTTTTCTGAATAATTCTGATGTAGCAAACATTTAACTTGAATGACTAATCAGCAGTTTCTGTTCCGAGAGGAGAAGAAGAAGCTGTTTTTGCTGCCATGAATATTGCTGACATGAAAGAATTACAACTGCCCCAAACCAATTGATGGAAACATGTCCCATGTGCGTCTTTTTTTTGTTTGTTTTTTTTGTTTTACAACATTTCAGAACTTCGCTTCAAATTTGCGTGATAGGTTGATGGAAACACAACTAATCGTAAACTGTGGTAAAACAATGAGCAGAAAGATGCTAAAATGCTCTGTAGAGCTGAGGAAAACTGCAGAGGTGGGGTGTAATACTTCTTCACACATTACACACTTTAATTTTTTTTCCCATTATTTATATAAAAATATTAATTAGCACAGCTTTAAACTGAACTATATGGATGTGGGCATCTTCATCATCTTAATCCTTTGGCTTTTGCTCCGGCAGGCATGGAGTCCCAGGTGGTGGCGGTCATCTTAGTGAGCCTGGTGCCTCTGCTGGTTATGGCTGTCGTCGTCATCACTTCCTTCTACTTTTATCGGGTCTACCGCCAGCGGCAAGCCAGCTCCAGGCGCAAGAGGGGCCCTCCGATGGACTTCAGTGACGGTCGCGCCATCATGATAGACGATGAAGGTTCGGACAGCAGCTCCACACACGCCAACAATCTCAACCACAACACAGAGCTGCTGCCCATTGAACTGGATGTTCAGGTCGGAAAAGGACGCTTTGCAGAAGTTTACAAAGCCAAACTTAAGCAGGGCTCCTCAGTCAGCGATGAGCAGGGCTTTGAGACAGTGGCCATTAAGATTTTCCAGTACGAGGAGTACGCCTCCTGGAAGAATGAGAAGGAGATTTTCTCAGACGCAGATCTGAGACACGACAATGTGCTTCACTTCCTAACAGCAGAGGATAGGAAGATGCAGAGACAGTACTGGCTGATCACAGCCTACCACCCCAAAGGGAACCTACAGGAGTACTTGATTCACCATATTGTCAGTTGGCACGACCTCTGGATGCTGGGGGGTTCACTAGCTCGAGGAGTGGCGCACCTTCACAGCGACCACACCACCTGTGGTCGTTACAAGGTGCCCATCACGCACAGGGACATTAAGAGCTCCAACATACTCGTGAGAAGTGACCTGACCTGCTGCCTGTGTGACTTCGGCCTCGCCCTCCGCCTGGACAACTCTCTGTCTGTGGACGAGCTGGCCAACAGTGGGCAGGTAAGGCCATCCAATCCTTAATTTGATTACATTTGGCACATTGGGACATTGTGTAAAATGTAAATAAAAACAGAATGCAAAGTACAAAGACAAGATATTTTATGGTCAAACTGATAAACATTATTAGTTTGTGTAAATATACATTCATTATGAATTTGATGCCTGCAAGACGTTTAAAAAAAAAGTTTGGATAAGGGCAACAAAAGACTGGGAAAACTGTGGAAAGCTAAAAAAAAAAACCTGTGTGGAAGATTCTACATGTAAACAGGAGGAATGGTAACAGGTGACAGTATCATGATTGGATATGAAAAGGGCCCAGTTGTTCACACTCAAGGATGGGGCAAGGTTCATGAAAAACTGTTTGGGCAAATAGTCCAACAGTTTGAGAACATTTCTCAACCCAAAACTGCAAGGAATTCAGGGATTTCACCATCTACAATCCATGGTGTCATTAAAAGATTTTAATGATAGCAGCATGGAAAACCCTTGACCTCTGATCCCTCTGGCAGCACTGTACTAAAAACCGACGTGATTGTATAAAGGATACTACATGGACTTGGGAACACTTTAGAAAACCATCAGTAAACAGTTTGCCTGATAGAGTCTTAACTTGTATTTGTAGATACAGTGCCAAAGTGAAAGCTGTATATAAACAACATTCAGAAATGTTGCCAACTTCTCTGAGTCTGAGCTCCTCTGAGATGGACTGATGAAGAGTGGAAACGTGTGCTGCGGTCTGACGGGTCCACATTTCAGATTGTTTTTGAAAATCATGGACATTGTGTCCTCCGGGCTAAAGAAAAGAAGGACCATCCAGATTGTTATTAGCACTATTTTCAAAATCAAGCACCTGTGATGATATGGGGGTGTG
The DNA here is from genome assembly GCA_027495735.1 of Lutjanus campechanus. Lineage (NCBI taxonomy): Eukaryota > Metazoa > Chordata > Actinopteri > Lutjaniformes > Lutjanidae > Lutjanus > Lutjanus campechanus. Next base: position 17,456 of record JAJHUR010075329.1, on the reverse strand, counting down.
TTGGTGCCAGTGGCATCATGGGTAACTGTCACATCTTTGAAGGGCCCACTGATGCTGAAAGGTACAAATAGGGTTTGGAGCAACATATGCTGCCATCTAGAAAACGTCTTTTTCTGGCTTATTTCTGCAAGATGATACTAAGTCACATTCTGCACGTGTTACAACATCATGGCTTCGGAGGAAAAGAGTTTGGGTAGACTGACCTTCCTGCAGTCCAGATCTGTCTCCCACTGAAAATATGTGGTGCAGTAGGAGACACGGAAAAAAAAATAAAAAAAACTATTGAGACCCTGGACTGTTGAGCAACTAAAGTTGTATATGAAGTAAGAATGGGAAAGAAAATCTCTTGTGTCCTCAGTTACCAAACACTGAGTGTTGTTAAAAGAAAAGATGATTTATCACAGTGGTCAACATGCCCCTGTCTCAACATTTGCGTCAAATTCAGAATGAGTCTCTATTTACCAAAAAAAACAATAAAGTTTATCAGTTTGAACATTAAATATCTTGCCTTGACTTTTTTGAAATTGGGGTTGTAATAAAAAAGAAAAACCCTCTCCTGTTATAATTTTCACTGGCACGTCAGCCAAAAGCCATTCCAAGCCCTGCCATATATTTCTTTTAAGATATTTACCAGACCCTGAAAAGAGCCGGGCTATCAATCAAACTTTTCATTTCTGATCCTCATCTCTCAGGGACACCATCTCTTAATATTTGGCACCCTCTATATATTGGCCCTAGATGGCTAATGCTGATAGAAATAGTGCTGTAAGTGTTCTTAGGTTGTCGTTTTATTATATTCACAAGACAAACAGGCTTGATTGATTCTTAATGGACTCATTACGCTGATGTAATAGGCCAGACTCATATTAGACTCTGTTATGAAAATGAGTCATTATGAAAAGGCCTCAACCTTTGCTGCGCAGCACACCTAATGCATTGTAATGCCCTCGATGCATTTTCGAGGAAGCGCCAGTGAGCACATTTTCCAGGGTGGTAATTATGTGAAGACAAGTAACGTGTTGTTGAGCTCAGAGCTACCTTTGTTTTTCCAATTATGTTATACATCAAGCATGTTTTAATTCAGATAAATGTGACGTGACATCTTACCACAGCACAAAATTACCACCTGTCACTTGATTAATGCAGGTAAACATCTCTTACTGCTCAGATGGTCTACTTAGTGACTAAACAACTCCTGTTTAGGCATAAAAAGGTAGTCATTAGTTAAAAAAGTGACTTTATTGTGTGGTTTACGAGACCCACATAAATATAGTACCCTGTTTTATCCATTCAAAACAATATTATACATTAACATCATAGAACACATAGAACAACATAGAAATTTGGCACTGTTTCAGCAGCAAAGGATATAGGAAAATAGAAATAAGCATCAATAAAAAGCCACAAATAATAAATAAATAAAACAATAAGAACAGTATAAATCATACAACCAAGAAATAATGACACTGGAAACTTTGTCTCTCTGTTTTTTCTCAGGTGGGAACAGCCAGGTACATGGCCCCGGAGGTCTTGGAGTCCAGAATCAACCTAGAAAACATCGAGTCGTTCAAACAGGCTGATGTTTACTCCATGGCTCTCGTACTGTGGGAGATCATCTCCAGGTGTAGCGCGATTGGAGGTAAGATGTGATCAGACACACGTGACTGTGGGATGAAATGCTGAATTTTGATTGGACTGACTGCGCTGTCACAGAATTTAGTAACTGCTGCATTGATGCCACAGTGAGAGAAATTACTTCATGAAGGTGCTGGATCAGTATTTGAACATAAAGGCTAAAGCAACAGCTTTTGATGGAAAGTGCTGAAAGCTCATAATCTGTGGATTTAAAAAATATGCTTGCATGTTTATTTTGCCAAATAATTTGATAACATCAGTCTTAAAGACTGTAAGATATCAAAACCCAATCAAAACATTTTGCCTTTTTAGATCAAGCTACTCTTGGTAAACTGATAAATTATGCTTTAAATGAATTATTAATTGATATAAAACATCACTGAAGGATTAAGTAAATAAATAAAATTTTGATGAATACTTTCATCTATCGATTTTAAAGACACTGTGTTAGCTGTGTAAAAGGAGAACATCAAGACAGCCTTGATTCTATGCCAAAGTCAGTTTGAACCCTTATTCATTGCAAATGTGTGAATTATGCTACATCCACACTGCAAGCCTCAAGTGCTCAATTCTGATTCATTGCTCAGATCAGATTTTTTTTGTTTGGCTGTTCGGACTGTCTTTTAAATGTGGCCCAAATCAGATTTTAGTGTGAACTGGTCACGGTCCTGAACCGACCTGCATGCACAATAACGCTAACAAAGACTTCACACACAGCACGCTGATGTACAAAAAGAAACATGGAGGCTACTGAAGTCAGTGTGTATAGTTTCATGTATAAGATGATGTGCAGTGGAAGTCGTTGAATTCATGAGCAGACGACAGTGCTGCTTCTGTTTGGAGTCAGGAGTGGTGGAATTGATGAGAATGGCTTCACAGAAACAGATTCCACCCAAAATTTCAGGTTGTCGACAGCTACTTTTAACTTCAGCTGTCAGCACTTCTCCTCAAGTCTATCCATCCAGTCTGTCAAGACACTTAAGGTGCGTGAGTGACATAAAAGTCACATGGATTCTGATATGACCGTTCACATTGAAGCCACATTGCAAGCCTGACACCACAGGCCTGTAGCATAGCCGCACACTGAGCTGCCAATTCAGTCACATACACCACGCTCAAGTTCACCACCACACACTGTACGAGTTGTATCTGCTGCAGTAGTGGGCCAATCGCATGTCACATTAAATCGAAGAACACTTGCTGTAATTGGCTGTGAGCAGAACAATACAAATAGTCATTGTTTTCTAGATCTGGATACGAAAAGGATCGAATGCAAGTATTCTTACTGCTTGGTACTGGGTTATTTCAGTCAATGTCCTAAAGGGATTGAGTACCTATACCCAGCCTTACTTAAGACACGGTTCAGTTAGCTACCAAGCTAATGTCAGTCATAATGTCAAACCCACACACGTTTTTCTCACCGCACAAGTGCTTCATCCCAGTGCTTACCAGCTCCCTGCCTGCACAGTGGCTTCCCAGAGTCTTGTCATCACTGTGAGGTTGCCTCCACTACTGCAGCATATACAAGCACAGCTTGACATACAGAAATGAGAGTGGTGTATATTTTGTCCTCTAATTCTCACAAAATCTCCTTTAATGAGTATTCCTCTTTGCTGTTGTCAGCACCCAACTTCTGAGTGTTTGTTGTGATGTTTGTTGTGTTTTGTGGATGCCTCCTTTAAACAGGGTGTTTCTGTCTACCTGGCTAAAAGCTCGGTGACCCCACTGTCCACACAGTGAACATCACTTGTGACCTTTACTGTAGTTAATAATAGAGATAAGCATGTTTTCCTTGGTAAATTAGAGATGAGCCTGGGCTGTTGAGTGTAAAGGAAATCAATAGAAGCACTGATTGATGAAATTCCCTTTAGAGCCTGTGTAAATATCCTCATAAATACTGTAAAAAGAAAAATTGCCTCCACAGCTCACTTGACCTCTGAGGAATACTGACGCATTGATGACTTTAACAATTAGGAGTGCAGTGACCAACTCAACCTTGAGTTCACTTACTGGATGTGTGATGCTACGAGACAGGACTGATGTGTGTGTCGTCCACGAGCCATTAGTCACTGTGGGAACAAAATCTGAAAGTGTCAAACACACAATTCATCTTGTAGAAGTCTCAAGGATCAGCCTTCACTTTCCTAATGTACCGTTACTTGTGTTTGTCATTCTGAAACAAAAACAAGGCCAGGATATGTGCAAATAATAGAAATGAGCGATTATCTGAAGGCAAACCACAGGGCAGTATTTCATGTCGACACTCAGTTGTTTGTTTTCACTTCCCTTTAGTGTCTCTGTGGTCCAACTTGTTTCTGTGACTGCTCCTGTCTCCATTGTGTCAGAACAGTGATTGAAAGCCCGGTTTGGGCATGAACGCTTCTACTTTGGCGTTTTCCTGTTTTGCCCCCACGATCCTCCCGGGGGGCCCTCCTTGAAGTGTATCGCACAGTTACGCTACCCAAGAGTCCTCTCAAGAAAAAACATGGCTGAGTGACCCACAATCCCCCCTTTGCTTTTCCTTCCCAGCAGCAAGAATATGTGTGCCCTGTGGGTACACCTTTGAAAAGAAAATAGACTATTTCCTGTTTTGCAAAGAGCACAGTCCCCAAGACGTTCTCTGTTCTCAGAGCGAGGTTGTAAGTATGGATGTCTTCTTTTATATGAGGATGTTTTGCGGCTAATGTCTCATGAGAGGGGACCAGACAGGATACATGTTGGTAGAGATGAACTAAACGAATCCAGGCTGTGTGGCTTCACTTGGTTTCCTCTGGAGGGATTTGAGGGACAGCAGCTTTATTCATCCCACTCATCCTCCTCCATCCATTCCATTCATTTCTGAGTTTATTTCAGTCTTTCATTCCCTCACTTCGCATTTATTTAGATCTCGACAAACAGAAACACTGTGCAGGGCAGAAAACGTTATTTTAGACCCACTTTAAAGTGATAGTTCAGCTTTTCTTTGAAGTGGGATTGTATGGGGTACTTCTCCACAGTCGGTGTTATTACCTACAGTAGAGGGCTGTCGACATGCCCCTAGTTTGAGGAGCACCCGTTCAAGTATACATTATGTTTAGAATATTTTCACCACTTTACCTTGCTGTCAGGCAGCCTTTTCAGATGGGAAACCACTGTTATATAATCCAAATATCGCTCTCTACAAACCAACCAAACTACATTGGCAACATCAATTTTACCTCGCAGAACATAGAAGTTGTTGGTCTGTCGCTGCCTTCATCTGTTAGTTTGTTTGTGTTATTGTGTAACTCTGTGTGAATCTGAATTAACCTCTTTAAACACTAAAGTCACACAACAGTAGAAACAGACTAAAAGATTGAGGAAGTTGTAGACCAGCAACTGAGTGATATTTGGCTTATATGATGGTGGTTTCCCACCTGACAGCAAGTTAAAGGAGAAATCTGTAATATATTAACTGAAATTCATCATCAATCATAAAATGACCATGATAGGTCATCAGAGATTGCGCAAACTTGCTAAGTTGAAATACTGACTTCTCTGATAACAATGCTTCAGCCAGCTTGTTCTCCTTTGAGATTTCTATTGTGGTCTGGAACAACTGCTATTGTTTGCTCATTTCGCAGAGTTTATCAGAGTTAAAATTAATGCTGAATCTTTGCCGAATGAGTAAGCGTCTGCATATGAGTCATAAGAAATCATCAATAATCTTTTAGAAGGACCAGATGTTTATAACGGTTAAGTTGAACAATACGTTAATGGAGTCATTGTGTGTATATGTTGAGTGCATTTTCAGAGAAGTGAACTTTTGTTTTCAGGACAACGGGCTTAGTTTCACATCAACAGACAAGTGACAGTTATAAACAGCTGATCAACTGCAGCCTGCCTGAGCTTCGAGTCTGAGCACGAGGGGGCAGGGGGAAACAATTTACTTCAACCATATAATGTGCATTAATTAGGGATTCAACCTATTTGATATACTGCTCGATAAGTACTTCATATAACCCCACTTCAAATAATCCAAACTATCCCTTTAAACACATTTTTCTTACTGTCATTGCGCAGAAACTGTCATTCTCTGTGTCTAAACTTTCAGCTCAGTCTATCTACATATTTCTTCCCCCCTCTCTCTCTGTCTTTCTCTTTCCTTGTACCCTCAGGCAGGTGAGGCAGCAGTTAATTACTCTCCCACTACACTGAAACACTGCAGACAGCCATCCAGCTTTTACTCATGCAGGCACAAACAGACAGACAGGGAGGACAGGCCAGCGTAGATTTACTGGAGAGGGGAAGCAGAGGGGTTCCCGTCCCACCCCTGGACCAGAATAGAGACTATAGATGGAAACAGTTGTGTGTTTTTCTGCATATCTCTGTCCACTTTTTCCAGTCTTGGCACGCTTCCGAGACGAGCGGAGGGGTGAAACCTGTAGTTCATTAAGGCTAGAACCCAAGGAGACGTTCTCATGGTGAAAGGTTAAAACGTTGTACAAACACAGCCAGCCTCCTACCTTGATAAACCCTCAGGAAGGTGGAAAGAATAAGCTGCACAAATGAGATGCAGTAATTTGGTTTTGCTTCACTGGAAGCCAAAAAATCTCATTGCAGATAGTACGCTGGCAGAGATCTGGTATTGATTCGGGAATCAGAGCACCATGAGAGATGTGTTTACAGTGTGCAGTCAAGGAGTTTCATGCCTTCACGCTGCTGGTCTCTTGTTTTTCCCGAAGTTGCCAAGTTGTCCCTGGAGCTCGGTGAGTCACTAATGACACCCTGAGTGCTCACCTCACTTGAGACAAAATATGAAACACATGTGCACACACAGAGAAACTCAGAGTGACACATCCCAGGGCATCGTTATAATGACTGGGGTGAAGCCCTGGTTTCCTCTCGTCTTTCTCGTCTCTCTTGCCACCTGCCTGCGTCTGTGGAAGACAGATGTCTGATCCACGCTCTGCGTCTCAGCGGCAGGCAGCCACATAGCCGCTCTGTCACAGTTCCCGAGGCCGTGGTCTGATCTGAGAGGAGAACACAGCCGTCTGTCGACAGCGCCAGTCAGTCAGCCATGAGCCATCACTTTGCTTTCTTTATCTTCCAAGACTATAAAGACAGAGGAAGAGTTACAGAGTGAGCGGGAAGCATAGAGATCAGCGCACCTTGGAGAGAAGGGAAAAGCTGGATTCAAGGCTCAGGCCTCTTTAACTCTGCCTCTGTTCCCTAAAATGTCTCTCCTGTATAATTTAGCTGGTCCAGATTTAGGGCTTGGAAAGACTCAGAGGGCGTTCCTCGGGCGGGTGGGGCTACGTGGGGGGATAATAGTGGAGTGGTGTTGAATGTGGAGCTGCAGACGGAGAAATGCCTTCAGTCCCCAGAGGGAGAGGTTGGGCCAGACTGGAGAGGGGAAGAGGTTATGGCAGCTGCTCTCCAGATGTCAGACCATCAACTCCTCCAGGACTGGAGGGTCTGATGGTACACTTGTAGAAATAAAAGTGCCAAATAGAACCATATAGAGCTCTTTGACTTATCCCCATAGGAGAACCCTTTTTGGCTCCTGGTAAAACCTTTTATTGGGCCCTTTTCCCTAACCCTAACCCTAACCCTTAAACCAGTTGCACTCAATGGTTTTGTATCCTTGGTACTATCTAGTGAACCAGCCCAAATCTCCATCAGTTTTTGTTACCATTGTAATCAAGGATGTCCTCAACAGAGGACGTTGAAGAATGTACAACAGACTGTATAACAGAAGAACGTGGCATTTTTTCATCCTGGTTGGAAACCAACTTTTCAGCTTTAAAACCAATGTATTTTTGGTGGAAACAGTTTATGAGTGCTTGAACCAGAATGGGATCAGTTCCATGTTGGTGGAAAAGGCAAATCAGAGGTTTTATGACACGTCTCTTCTGCCAACAAGGAGCTGGTCTTGTTCCAGTTCAAGCACCTAATTTTTATCTGTTTTAAGCATTTCCACCAAAATAAATTATTTTGGACCTGAAAAAAATGGCCCAACACCCACTTTGGGAACCGAAGTGGGTGTTGGGCTGTTGATGACATCCTTGACACTGATGATCACAATGGTTCCACTCAAAACTGGTAGAAACATGGGTTGGTTCACTAAATAGCACCCAAGTTCAAATAATATTTAGTGGAACCAGTTCAAGAACCAGGGCTAATTTGGTGGAAAAGGGCCCTCAGACGTTCTACAGAGAACCCTTCTATGCCGAGGTTCTACTGAGAATGCTTTTATATTTATGTAGAAACCACCAAGGGTTTTCTACCCAGAACTCTGTATATATTCTGAAAGTTTCATCTAGTTTCATCCAGAACCCACCCATGTTGTTCTAACGAGAAAACCTTGTAATATTGCAAGGGTTTCATGTAGAACCCACCCAGTGGGATCTAAAAATACATTTTATACTGGTTTCACCTGTAACCCTCTTGTGATTCAAGGTTTCTACAAAGAACTATTGTGCATTATGAGAGATGAGGCAAAAACATCTTTAACAGCCAGCTGTCAACAATCTTTAAAGAGCTCTTTCTTCCAAACCCTGTCTTCAAAAAAGAAGCGTCACGAATGATTCTGGGTGAAACATCAGCCCTTCAGGAAGTTCGTTTTGGAACCGTTATTTCTAAGAGTGCATGGTGTGTATGTGCGTGTGTGGGGTCTGCCATAGTCCACATTTGGGGGACATATTTTGGATTTCAAACCACTCGATTGTTGATGATTTGGGGACAAAATTAGTGTGTCCAATTTGGTTTCACTGAAGTTTTATCCATCGTGAGCTAAAATAGAGTTCTGGTCTCTTTTAATGGGGTTAGGTGAAGGTTAGGACGTGTATCAGCTATAGTTAATGGTAGGGTAAGCCTGCAGGGTGAGCCAGTGCCATATGTCCAAAATTAAGCTCTGCTAACGTGTAACGCACATGCATACATCTGTAGTAAATGAGTTTAACAACCTGTGAGGAACACAAACAAGTGTCACAGCCACCGCGGCCTAATGAAAGCCAGCCGAGAGGCGGCTCGGAGTGGATTAGCTGAGCTTTTGTTGCTTAACTCAGACAGACTGGGAAACAGACGATGTTATTGTGATCACATTACTAATTTATTTCCAAGTGCATGTTGAAACTCCACGTGGATCTGTTTTTCTGCATTATTTATGCGTTTAGGTGACAGGACCTCTGTTCTTTTTTTTTTTTTTTTTTT
>JAJHUR010075327.1:0-60238 GCA_027495735.1 Lutjanus campechanus | reverse complement strand
CTCTGGATTCAGGCTCAGTAGCAGAGACATGACGTCATGGACAGACGTTAATAACCCCCGCAAACACACACACACACACACACACATCGTCCATACACAGCCGTCCCACCCACCCATTGAAGTGGAGATGACGGGGGCCGTGGAGAATCAGGGCGTCGGTCAGTACATTCAACGTCGCTCACTCGTGAGGAAACTCCACCCGGTCACACAAGGAAACTGTATTTATGTATGTATGCACGTGTGCGTGTGTGACCAGAAACTTAAAAAGCAGGACATCAGGAATCCTGTTTTGCACTTAGTTACACAAGTTACAACTCTGTGTTTGTTTGTAATAAGACCCGAAGTAATGCTGGATGACGGATGATGATGATGATGGTGTGTGTGTGTCTTCCTCATCCTCACTGACTCACTTTAATTGCCAGTAACAATGCAGCAGAAAATTATTAAAGGGCAGACTCGACTCAGTAATCTGACACTGAAACACTGGAGAGACGTGACGCTCAGGTCTCAGCAGTTTGTGGTTTGATGAAGCGTCGCGCTAAAACAAGTGATCCTCTGTGACCCTGAAATACCCTGCGAGTGTGTGTGTGTGTGTGTGTGTGTGTGTGTGTGTTTTGAGGCCATGACAATGAACAACTACAGACATGCTTGACTTAAATACGAAGTTGTTGGTCTCTTATTGTTTCCCTTTTTGTATGTTTGGTACATTTGCCTGGCAGAAGTTATGATCCTATTTTATATCCTTTTTTAAGGGTCACTTCACCCAAAGTACAAAATAACTCACATTCTGTTTTGCTGCATGTCTAAAAACTAAGTCTAGTTAGGTCAGGTGTCTAGATTTTTACCCTGCATAATAAATAAACACTACATTTGAACATTTTACTTTCAAAGCTGTTTTAATTATGTTCCCACTGGGGCTGGGTATCAGTACTCAATACTTTTTAAGGTAACGATTGAAATAACCCAGTACCAAGTTGTTTCAAAACTTCTCCAGTCAAACAGTACCTATATTCAATCCTTTTTATACCCAGATCAGAAAAGAAAGAACTATTTGTATAGTTTTGCTCTCAGCCAAGTGTTCTTCAATTTAATACAACATGTGATTGGCCCACTTCAGCACCAGTTCAGCGTGCAGAGATGCTACAAAAATCAAACAAAAGGTATCAAATGAACCACTTCATTGGTATCACTTAAAGGGTACTGGTATTGGTGCTCGTATTGTAATTTCTTAAATGATACCCAGCTCTTGTTTCTACATAGACACAAATAAGGACATAGGTTTGGTTTTAGATCTGATGGACCTCCACAAGGATATTTTAACACTTCATTTCCTGCATTCCTGCATTCTGGTGAATTTTTATCCAGTTTGTGTCTTTTCATCAGCTGAATAGGTCTGATTAAACAGCTTTGTGATGATGCATTTATAAAGTAATCCTTCACTTTATCCTAACAAAATGGGTTAACTGACCCTTTTTAAAGCTGGGAGTCATGTAATCGTTGAAGTTGAACGAACAATCCAGCACCTGCAGACTGTTTTGGTAGTTTTGTGCTTTGGAGCATTAAAAACTCTTCTCATTTCTCTTTTTCACATGACTTTCATTTCATAATAGGTCTTCACCGTCCTCATCATCACTGCTGAATAATGTAATTGCAAGAAACCCTATGATTAAGTAGCTGATGACCCTGTCGAACTGGTAACAAGCTTTTTATTGTCTTGCTGTTAAACCCGACACCAGTGGTCAGGAGTTTCTGTGTGAGTCGTAAATGCCTCAGCAGGTTTGGGGTGCGGGAGATAAGGCTGGAGTTTGGATCCTGAATCCTAATGAACATGTGGCAGCAGAGAAGGAGGGGAGGCAGCGCCGACAAGGCTCTCATTGTTCAAGTGTAGCGACAGAGTGAAGGAGTACGACAGGAATAGAAAAAGACAGCAAGAGAGAGACATCTAGGACAAAGGCAAACACGACGAGCATGACACAACAATGTTAGTAGAAGAGCTGCTCTTTCATAACATACCCCGACTTACACAACTTCACTACTGTCCCCTCCCTGTCTGTCATCCTGCCAGCATCTCTCTCTGCAGCGAGTCAGCACAGACTCATTCACACCTACAAGTCTAACAACAGAACGATGATACAGATGAGTCGAGCCACCTGAACACAGCCATCATCACCATCCTCATCCTCACATGAGGGACACAGTCATGCTGCTGAGTAACAACAGAGCAGAGTAGACTTCAGTTTTATTTGAGTCAGTTTTCACAGCAGCATGCCAACATTGAATCTTTAGAGTGTAAACACCACCTGTACAGCAGGTTGAGCAGAGTGTAAAGAGTTTCATCCTTCACAAAAACAGCTTGAATTAAAGTCAGTTTTTAAAATTTATTTGCACGCTAAAACACAAAACACAAAACACATCAGCAAGAGAAATAAAAGAAAATTGTGCAGGCAAGATTTAAAAAAAAAAGGAATCTCACCTCAATAAGCATTATAAAATATGCAAATACAAGATATGTAATGCACAAATGTGACCAAACAAGCAACTACAGGGTCAAAGAGCAAGCATGAAGTAAGCTACATAAATCAAGTAACAACATAAATTTAATAAAATAATGCAGTGAAAGCATGTGTGCATCAGTGTGTGTTTGTGTGTGTATATGATTGTGCACATGTGAGCAGAGGCGCAGTGAAAAAGAAAGCTCAGTCGGGTATTTTCTGTTTCGATAGTTTGGTTCAGCAGTCAGGGCTTAAGTCCGTATTTAAAATTATTGAGTGCATCAGACTGAGATGCAATTTGAATATAAGTGTTCCATAGCACCTTAGTTTAAAGTTTTATCTGCCAGGTCAACTATGAGAAATACAGGTAAAATGAAATCAGACAAATATCAGACAAACATAAAGGATCAAGACAAATAACATTAAACATCTAGAGTTTGTGGTAACAATGGATTCCAGTCAGCCTACTGACTATTTTTCATGTCAGAATAAGGCTACGTTCACACTGCAAGCCTTAGTGCTCAATTCTGATTTATTGCTCAGATTAGATTTTTTTTTGGCTGTTCGCACAATTTTCAAAATGTGGCCCAAATCAGATTCCAGTGTGAACTGCTCAGGGTCCTGAACTTACCTGCATGTGCACAAAAACAATAGCAAAGACCTGACACACAGCATGGCATCATGATGAAGTCAGAGTTTATGGTTTCATTTCTAAGTTGATGTGCAGAGTAAGCTGGCAAATTTGTGATCAGGTGATAACGAGGGCAAAGATGCAGTAGACTGTACTTGAAACTACTTTAGAATCTAACTTTCTAGTAGAAGAGGAAGTAATTCCTACATGAAACTGCTCACAACAAACTCTGTGGATTACCTTGAGTGACTGGGTCACGATTTTTGTGAAGAGACACTGGTTTTGAATTTTTCAAACGTATTATTTTGGTGCTTTGGGCACCACAAGCCGAGTGTCATCTAGTCCCATTACATTTGAGAGAAGGCAGACATCTCTACGGCCGATATCTCCAAAACTTGGCACCTCAAACCAAAAAAAATCTAGATGGATAAATAGCACAACAGGCCAGGGGGAAAATGTATTTTTGACTCTGGGATGAACTGTCCCTTTAAGACTTGCACAGTCAAATCCTAAAACTTGTGACTCTAGTCAGACTTGAGTCCTCGCAACACATCTACACCTCTACCCACTGTAACATCAGTGGAGCTGCAACAATGAATCGATTAATCAACAACGCCACTACAACTGCCAGACGCAACCAGCTCTGCCTGGTGGGAATAACAAATATAATTGTAATCCCTTATTACGACTAATCAAAATGTTAGCAATTACATCCAAGTGTTCTTTTTGGTTGACAGGTGGAGAGACTTAGTGCACTTTTCTAGTTTCAGAGAGCTGTTGAATCGACTGTATGCTCATTTTGGACACTGTAGTTTGTGGGGCACTTGAACTGTACTGTGTTTTTAGTAGCGATGTCAAAAATATAGATATATCTGCTGCTGCACTTTCTCGCTCTTTCTTCTCTCCGACAACGTCCTGCCCCCCCTGACTTACTCAAAGTGCTGTCTTCCTCTTGTCACACGTCTCATTTGCTCCATCTGTTTGTCATGTTATAGCCTTGTCATATTTCTGTTTTAATAAAAATTTAAAAAATTTACACCGTTAATTTTGAGTTTTCCCGTGGTATCAAACAGTATTGAATGTTGCCATTTTTCAAGGTATTATATTAAAATAAGAAATTCCAGTATCATGACAACACGTTTTTAGCTGTTTCTGACCTTTAGTCGATCTTCACTGACATATAACCAAAATATAGCTGAGTACAGAGTTTCCGTTGGAGTTTCTGAGGTTTGAGGAAGTTGATAAGTTGACGAAGAAATCCTACATTTTAACCAATATTTTGGGGAAACGGGACTGTTTTGAACATTTGACTTTAGGTGGAAAATCACTTTAACATCCAGCACAAGTTTCCACACAGGCACTTGCTCACAATTAACACAATAGAGAGTTACATCAGATCCTGTGTAGCTTTACAAAAGTTCACTAAACTGCAGTCATTCACTTGGACTGAATGTCTCCCTCTCAGCACAGAAAATTAAAATAATTTAATGAGCCTAAGAAAGTTTGGTTGTTTATTGTATAAGACAAGAGCAAGAGCATTTTCTTCTCTGGTGTTCATGGTTCAGTATTGATTCCAGTTATAACTACTCACATGCTTGACATACTGTATCAGTTTCACCTGTTGTTATTAATGTGCATGTGTGGATGGGAACATCTGAGGTCATGAGGCCTGGTTCTGCATCATTGGCTGCTCGAACCTCAACAACCACCACACCAGGTTTCTCACACTGTTTATGCTAATACTGTATTCAAAATTAGACTGTAAATGTGATGCTCAGTGGGTTCAGTTTCAGGGTTCACTTTGTGTTCAGGTCGGTTTTTAATTAGAGAGAGCGTTGGGCTTGTTTTGGGGGGGGGGGGTCTGTTGGTTTGTTTGACGGGACAGCTGCCAGCGGGACGAGATGTGCTTCTAATCCACACAACCAACCTGCCAGGAGTCTCCATGGAGACGCTCCTGTTCACCGGCTCGAGGAGAACATTTCCCCTCCACAGCACCGATTGTACCTTTTCAAGAGCTCTCCTCACATTTAGCTCTGGAATTTGAATCCTGGAGATTTTTTATTTTTTTCCTCAAAGAGACTGCTTTCCTTTCACATTTGTTTTGACAGTTTTGCATTGACATGATTCATAGAGGGAAAATATACTGTCAACATATAGTAATATATAATGTGTGTTTAAGTATGTGGTCTTTACTGGCTCAGCATGCAAAGTGCCAAGGGTCTGACATTTACATTTTCTCTGTCTGACCTGTAAAGTTGGGGATTTAAATGTGTAAAACAATGCATGTCTATAAATAAATAATGCACCTTCATAATCTTAGATTATAAGTATCTTGTCTTAATAAACACAGTGTAAATTGCATTTATCATCTTTTTTTTGTTTCATTCAGTTTGACAGCTTGACTGATAAATAAAGGCAGTATCCCTCCCAAATAATCTTAAAATTAAATAATCAAGACTGAAACATCACTCAACAGTTAAAAATATGAAAACTCATGTGCTTTACTTTAAAGGGTGATAAGCAGGACAGACTGGGAATCACAGACCAACATGTTTTACTTTGTCTGTACGGGGAATGTTTGCAAACTCAGGGTTTTAAAAAAAAATCTCATCTCCTTACAAACTGTACGGCTTCCTAGAAAACAAACTGTTCTTCCTGTGTCAAACACAAAGCTACGACTCAGCAATGCTGCCGTTGTTCTGCTCTCCCACAGGTGACAGATAACTTTGACCGTCAGGACTTCAACAAAATGTGCTGGACACTGTGCTTCAGGAAAAACCTGGATCAAAGCCAGCTCTTCATCTCCAACGATGACGCCTTCAAGATCTGGTGCATCTTCAACTTCCTGTCGGAGGACAGATACCCGCTGGTCATCGTCACTGAGGAGGTGAGTGTTGAATTTGCAAAATAAATAGTATTATTTTGCAATAATGACCCACTCCCTGTACATCATCCTGCCTATTACATGACTACTTTATACAAAAATCTAAAATTTGACAAAGAATATTAATTTAAAAATGATTAGTAATTTTAAAATGATTTTATTCTTTGGTGAATCAGTGCAGATTCCCAACTTCAAGCTTCAGCAGCACTGACGTAAAGTTTGAAAATTTTCAATATATCAGTGCCAACATAATACCTGACTCTTACAATGTTACATTATAGCAATGACATACTTCTCTACCTTTGTTTGTAGAATATAAACATGTTGTAACCCCTGTTGTTTTTGCAAACCAGCTCAATGCATCAGTGTTAGACAGGAAAATAAAATACAGTCTGAACATAAAGTTTCCTGATTACCAGCTGCAACAGTGTGGCTGGTATTGTTTGTTAACACGACAGCGTCACAATCGTGCAAAAAGCAGCCATGAGGCGTGCAGTTGAGATTAAGATGAAGGCAGAGCCTGAAGATGGGTTTGAGGAGCAAGGGTGCTGAAAGTAGGACAGGGGCAAAAGTCTAACCAGATTGAACTTTTGGGTGCAAGCTGAGCTCATCAGGGAGCACAGTACAAACTGCACTGTATCTGAAAGACCTTTCAGTTTCAATCATTCCTGTCTGCTCTAAGACATTAGTTAAGGATCATACCAGACGCCTGTCGACATGTTGACATGATGGTCCGACACAAGACTGCTCAGTAGTCATGGCTAAGTCCACCCGTCTTCAAACATGGCCTTCATTTTGATCTCAGCCAAACTGCATAACTGCATCTTGCACAGCGGTGATGTTATGGTGTTGATCAAGACCCATGAGCACAGAGTACTCATGTGATAATGTAGCCATGACGATTTAGAACTCATGTGTTGGAACGTCAACATTTTAAAGTTCATAGTGAAGGGTCCTAATTGATCCACGGTGCACTAACTGCTGTGTACTGGCTGAAGAACCTCTCAGTTTAGATCTGTACACACTGGTAAAGCAGTTCCTCTGAAATGATTGGCTATTTGCCCAAACGGGGGGAAGTTATTAATGGAGATGTTCTGTAGATTCAAATTGGCAGTATTTTTCTGTCAGTGTTAACTTCCCACTCCAGTCACAACTTAGTTAAACGGGCTTTTGTTCATTTTAAGCTCCTACTAGTCAAACGTGAACTCAGAGCTGGAGTTTAGTTGGACTGTTGTACGTGTGGTGCTTCACTGCTGCAGTAACTGGCCAGTTGAAAGCCTCTGTTGCTCAAGAGCAGAAAAGGAAGTTTCCAGCTTCCTGTTCTTGAACAAACGCTGGAAGATTTATTGTTGGGTACAACAAACATCAGAGCTGAATTACAGGAAGATTGTTTGCAAAAGAAATGTAAATTTATATGCTCGATTCAGTAGAGATGAAAAGTAGGACAAATACATGACAGGGACGATTATCTTATTATTATAAGTGAACAGTTATAAATAGTAATAAAAAGCAGAAAAAAATCCCATCCTTTGCATGTATGGTTGCACTATCTCAATGCTCTCTGTATGCATTTCCATGCACAGATTGAGTATTTCCTGCGTAAGCTGACGGAGGCGATGGGGGGCAGCTGGGTGGAGGAGCGTTTCGAGGACTACAAGCTGCAGCTGAACTCGAAGCAGCAGAGTCTGAACGTCTGGGAGCTCATCAGGGTGGTGGGATCGGGTCACTTCAGCAAGGGCATGGACCGCCAAACGCTCTCCATGGGCATCAACGAGGTCTACCTGGAGCTCATCCTGGACGTGCTCAAACAGGTGGGCGTCCGTCTCCACAATCGATCGTTTGGCCCTTTAGTTACTAGCTTATCAAGATTGCTGTTCTTGTGCAGCTCATTTACCCATTTTGACAGCATAGCTGAAATTAAACCTTCAAACAAGTGCATTTCCGGGGATAGTGAGCTTCTATTCCCAGGATAGAAAGAGTCTTAAATATTAATCCCTACTCCTCACCACATCACACCATCGTACATTACGTAAGCCAACATTTTTGCCATCCAAATGTTTAATCCATGTAGCGCCCATGGACATATTAATATACAGATATTCATATATTTTAATTTATTATTATTTCACTACTTCATGACATTAAGTCAGATGTTACTGTGCTATAAACAACCTTGTTAAAGATGACAAATTCAAGGAAAACACAACAAAGTTTCATGTTTCAAAATGTGTCACCTGTCTAAAAGGAGACTTGGTATCTTATATAACCTGGCTGAGCCAAAAAAAAAAAAAAAATCATTCAAACAATCCCGAGACAAATAACAAGTAAGTAGTAGTATATCCTAAAACACGCACACACAAAAAATCTACTAGGCTATATCTAAAAATGTTATAAATTCTGCTGTCTACAGTCCACACATTTTGTTCCATCAGAAACCCCCCAAAAAACCCTGAGAGATCACAAGTGTTGCTACACGTGCCGAGGGGCACGTTATGCATGATTGAATCTGTCTTGTTTTGTGCAAAAGGCAAAACCAATTAGGCTGTTTTTGACTTATTTCATTTCTTTTTCTAAAAAGGGAACTATCGTCTATGGGATGTGAGCTGCAAGTGTTTCTTTTCCAGCTGTTATTCTAAAAGTTAGTTTTGTTCTTCATCTGCCCACCAGCTTAACTTGTAAATATTAAATATTTTAGTACTTATTTAATATTTGATTTTTATCCTGGTATTTTGATCCCTTGTTGTTCTGCTTAGTATTTGTATATACTGTACAAACATTGGGGTCTGAGAGAAACAGCAATTCAATCTGACTTTGACTAAAACAAGTCAGCTGAGAAGTTTACTTATTCTGCAAGAATAAAATGTAGAAGTGGAAATATTAAAAGAAATGTTTTAAACTACAGTGATTAAAAGACAAAGAAGGGAAACTATAAAAAATAAAATTTTAAAAAGTTCTTAAAACACTGCACCTCACAACAGAAACATACAAAACAAACATCATCGAAACAAACAGACAAAGGTTGAAATCTGAAAACGGCCTTTGTATACATATAGAAATAAGGAAGTGAGAGTTTGTGGTCGTGTGTGGCAGGGCTCTATGTTTTCTTGTGAAAACACGAGTGAGTGTGTTACTAGGGTCTTGTAAAGACAGATAAATGTAAAAGCAAAATGACACAAAAATGCAGAAAACAATAGTTAAAGTGAGCTAAAAAAAAAGGTTAAATGTTCAGTATCATACAGAGCATCGAGTCTGTAAATAATGAAAATAAAGTTCTATAATGAAAGTGAGCGCTGTCAGAGCAGCTGCTGGTTTTAAAATCACCCTGACTGACGTCCTTCTTTCTGTCTGCAGGGCTACATGATGAAGAAAGGTCACAAGAGGAAGAACTGGACGGAGCGCTGGTTCATGCTGAAGCCAACATCCATCTCCTACTACGTCGGCGAGGACCTGGCCGAACAGAAAGGAGACATCTTACTGGACGGAAACTGCTGCGTGGAGGCAAGAACCTGCAGCTTTAGTGATCGATTTGTTAAGTGAAATCAGGGTGTACAAAATATGTGAAATATCACCTGCATCTAACACGCAGACCTAAGCTTCAATTCCATGACTGTAGCTGTATGAATCAATCAAATCAATAACAGTGATGTTAGTTATTCAGATATAATGATTAGTTGGCTATTAATGGATCAGATTAGGGCATCGAATCCTATGTTACCTTACATCAGTCACGGTGAGAAGTTCAGTAGGAAAAAAGAGAAAAGTCAGAAGAATAAAAAACACTAGATATTGATTGTGCTACTGAATATTCTGGAGTACTCTTCATGTTTGTGTATTTATCAGGTGGTTTGATACCAGCCTATTGTTTTCTCTGCAGCCTCTACAAGATAAAGAGGGAAAAAAGTGTCTCTTTCTCATCAAGTCGACACACAAAAGCTTTGAAATCAGTGCGTCAGACAAGAAGAAGAAGCAGGAGTGGATCCAGGGTGAGTCGTGAATTGATATTATTTCGTGTATAAAAATCATGGACATTACTCCTCTTACCGGATCATCTTTATTTAAGCCGCAATGTGGTGACTCAGTGTATCATATTTCACTCATGATGTGTCTCATTCATTCACTCCCTACTGCTGAACATGAACTTTTGACCTTTTTTTTTTTTAACCAACTGTGAAATACCACAGTGAAATACACACTTTTGCAGAACTCGAGGTGATGGTTTTTGGATTGTTTGTTGGACAAAACAAGAAATTTCAAGACAAGGACATTCAGTTTTTGATAAAGATAAGCAGCAAAGACATGTTGGAGCTGAGAGCTGAGAATATTTGGCATTTCTGCTTGAAAAATGACTGAAAATGACTAGCAGGGCCTGACAGTACCAGCTGGTATCGTCAACTACTTTATAACATATATGAAAACAGGGACAATATTTGTTGCATTAGTGATATCTAAATATTAATGTTCAGACCCAGAAGCAAACAACGCTGCACATGTGTTGGTGTGTTACTCGTGTGTGTACAGGCATCTGTTTCAGACACAATGACAAACCAAATGAAGTTGTTTTTCTGTGGGATGAAAAGTTTAACTTTTCAATCAACAGCACAAACAAATGTGCAAATTAATTCAACTGACTAAGAACCAGGTGAACCTGAATGAAAAACTGGCACCTTGTCTATTAATTTAATTGTTTCAGCTCTAATACAAAGGCTATTGACGAGCAGATTTTTGTATTTTCTTTAAATTTTGGCACATAATTGTTTTGACACTTTATTAATGATATAGAAATGTTCAAAGCTCTTTTCTGAGTATCTCGACGTTCTGTTAGTTTTACTTAAGAGTATATTCTCCTTTATGTTTCAGCCGTTCAGACCTGCGTGAGCCTGCTCCGTCAGGGCCGGCCGGCGCCGCACCGCGAGGCTCGACAGAAGCGGCGGGAGCTGCGACTGAAGCAGCAGGCTGAACAGGAGGAGCTGGAGCTGAGGATGAGGGAGCTGCAGACGGCCAACGAGGCAAAACAACTGGAACTGGAGAACATGAGGAAGGTGAGGAGAAGACACACAAGCTCATTAAAAGTTTCCTCTGTGAATCCGGTCTGGTCAGGAAGCGTCTGGTGCATCAGTTCCTTTTTGTAGTATCCTGAATTTAAAATAGCTCAGTGTGGAAGTGAGAAGGGCAGGAGTGATCCACGGTGACGGGGTAACGATGGGACCTGACAACATAATGTGGGAGCGCAAACAAGGTGTGTGTATTGGACAGATTATCTTCAGTCTGTGATTGATTTCAGAGATCATTTTACAAGATAAAAATTACTTCTGTCTTCACTGATTGACACGCATGTCCATGTAGCTCTGGATAGCTCACACCAAAATCAAAACTCAATATTTTTCTTCTCACCTGTAGTGCGAAGTATCCATCTAGGTTGGTCTGGTGTGAGCTGCAGAGGTTTGGGGATATCAGCAATGTCTTGATATTTTCTTCCTACCGAACTACACCAACCAACCAGAAGGAAGCGTGCAACTACTCATGGATGAGAGGCTCGTACTCGTAAGGGTGTGGGATGTAAACATTATGGTGTCCTCCTCGGCTGAGCTATAACCTCTCATCAATGAGTAAATGCACGCTTCACTCTGCGCCGTGACGCAGTTGTAGAAAAAAATAGTTCCTACATGAAACTGCTGACAACAAGGTCTGTGAATTATCTTGAGTAATCGTGTCATGATTACTGGAAAGAGACACTGCTGTTGAGCTTTTCAAAGGCATTTTTTGGTGCTTTGAGCACCACAAGCTGTGCCATTTAGTTTTATTATATTGAAGAGAAGGCAGACATCTCTATAGCTGATGTCTCCAAAACTATGCAACTCACACCAAAACAGTCTAAATGGATAAATAGCACCACAGGCCAGAGGAAAAATGCGTAGTTTTGATTTTTGTATGAAATGCCCCTTTGAAAGACACTAGAGACTCAAATTTCTGCCAAAAACACAGACAGAGATAAGGGGCTCATAAAACACCCCCAACTCCAAGACAAATAACACAAAACACAGCTGTATTGGCAATAAAAATCAATTTGGATCCAGAACAACTTTGGAAACAACAACAAAAACTAAAGAAAACCAACATGTACACATTATAAACACAAACA
Organism: Lutjanus campechanus; assembly: GCA_027495735.1. Taxonomy (NCBI): domain Eukaryota; kingdom Metazoa; phylum Chordata; class Actinopteri; order Lutjaniformes; family Lutjanidae; genus Lutjanus; species Lutjanus campechanus. Next base: position 48,092 of record JAJHUR010075327.1, on the reverse strand, counting down.
TTACTTGTAGATAACACTGCAGGTGTAACCTCTGCAAACCTGAAACACCAGGTTATGTTTGTTTCTTTCAGTAAGTGACTGGCAAAGAGAAAAAAAGGATAAGAAAAAACAAGGAAGTAATTCACTGGAATATGTGAGAGTACGAATCCTGGGGGATTTCCCCAGAGGGAATCTCTAAACCGGTAAGAAAAAAGTCAGAGCACACAACTTGGACAACTTAAGAAATGAGAAGGAGGGAAGGAGTAAGAACAAATTGTTCCTAAGTAGTTCTTGAAGCAGCACAGGCAGAGCAGCAACTTTTCTGTCTGAAAAGGACTTTGTGTTTTGAGCTGTTTGGATATTTAAGACTCACATTTTCTCTTTTTCACAGCTGACTCAGCTGTTTGAATTTAAAGTGCCTGTTCTTTATCAGTAAAGCGTTCTCAGCTGGAAAGTAAACTCATCTCTCGCTCTATTCATCTCTATTCACCCACTGCACTCAGGGCTCTTTTGTCCTGTAATCACACGGTATTATCAATCACATCTCGACTTTCTTTCGGCTCCAAGTCAACTCAAGAAGATCAATCTTCACACAGACAGAAATCTCAGCGTTGCTTTGATTATCATAGACTCCTTAAAGGCTGCGTTCAGACTAAATCTAAGCCACAAGTAAAAAACACAAGGCAGATGTAGAGGACTCTAACCTTACTGCTGCAAAGCTGTCAAATAACTAAGTGCACATGCCTGGTAGGTCGCTTTGTAACATCAACTCTGTATTTCCACTGTCCACTTGCAACAAGATAAAATCTCTACTGGCATGGTAACTTTCCCGTCTTACAATAACTGAATGTGCAGCGTTTTGCATCTGACAACCCTTCAAACTAATTAATCTGACAAGTGCAGATGAGTCACAATTCCTACAAAGCATCATGGTGTTATGTCATGTATTAAGGAAGGAAATACACTTCCTTGAAGGGATTACTGTAAATAAACATGTTAACAATCAGTTTAATCATCACTGCAGATACAGTCACTGTGATGTCATCACAACTGCAGCTCTCTGATAGGTGTGTCTGTGCGTAGAGAACAATGACTGCAGGCCAGTCTGTGTGTGCAGTGTCTTACATGATGGGGAGACAATATGCAGGTTACATTATTTTAAACATGCCATCAAAACAACCAACCAACACTAATGTGACTGCAAGTATGTTGTTCTCAGTGGAAACAAGATTACAAACCAAAGCAGATGCTGATCACTTTTGGCCCCTACCAGCTGGTGAAGAGGGGTGAAGATGTAACTAAGTACATTTAGATTTAGTATTTCCTTTTTATGCAACTTTAATTTTCTAATTCACTACATCTCAGGGACAAATAGTGTGAATGTCTAGTGAAAACTATACAGCCCATCTTGAAATTGTGATTTGGAATTTTTCTGGTAAATTTAGGGATTACGTGTTCCTTTATAGGTTGAGGAAATTCTCCTACCCTCTTTGATTAGCTAGAAACTGCATCATCACAAACCCGAAAACAGGGCTGTTTATCCAACACCAGGAAAAGGTGACTCTTAAGAGATCATTGGGTCTCACAGGACACCCAACACTACAAATATATGATGATCTTATAGAATATGATGTATTGCTGTATATTAAACTACCCAGCAGTATATGATGTAGTTAAATTAGCTTGACCTTTAACATCTTCAGCAACACAAAGTAAAATGCAACACACGTATTAATGCAGCAGTAATATTAATTGAAAAACATTGTATATAAAAGTAAAACACTGACAGGGAATACTGACTGCACGCTCAGTACTTTAATATGTACATACTTTTAAGGGGACAGTTCATACCAAAAATCAAAGATACATATTTTTCCTCTGGCCTGTAGTACTTTTCATCCATCCAGTTTGTTTTGGTGCAAGCTGCCGAGTTTTGGAGATATCGGTCATATAGATGTCCGGCACTCGGCTTGTGGTTGTTGTGATAAGTTTTGTGTTGGACCTTCTTTCTTTCTAGGAGGAAATAAAAATAGTTGCGGTAGATATTTATCATAGAAAGAAAATAGTTCCTACATGAAAATGCTCACAACAAGGTCAGTGGATTATCTTGAGTAACTGGGTCATGATTTCTGGAAAAACAAACATTGCTCTCGAGTTTGTCAAATGTATTTTTTGGCTCTTTGAGCACCACAAGTCGAGTATTATCTAGTTCCATTATATTTGAGAGAAGGCATTTTTAAGTGAAGGATCTGAATAATATTCAGATCAATGGAAGAAGTATTATACTTCTTTCACCCTGTGGGTAGTTAATAAAATAGGTGCCTACAGTCATAAATGTGGACAAAAAACATTAGGCTGATAAGTCCAGTCGTTTGTGAGATTAGCTGCGGCATGAAAGCCTGGCAGAGATAACAACATCTCCAAGCTGATTCAACAACATTCCTCACACGTCACGCCATATAATAACACGCTGAGAGTAACAAGCATTATCTGTAGAGCTCTTGTTAAAATGACAAAGTGTCATTTTCCCCGTTTCACACTCCTGGTTTCAGTCTCATAGATACACACACTGTTGCTGTTGTGTTTCACACAACAATTAAAGTAGGTCACCTAAAAACTCTGCTGGGTCTCCAGTGAAACTCACTGCCAGCTCATGAATACCAATAACGGATCAGCTCCACCCTGCGGCCTCCCGACTGATGAATAGTCTGTCGCTCGCTGCAAACACAGGAATGCGTATTCAACCAGGAAGGAGGCACAGGGGCGACATTAGTCTCCATTAAACATGTTTTCCCAGTAAATCTGCTTAAACCTGACTCACACTCCTGTCTGTCGACACTAACTGGTCGTGTTAAAATTCAGTGATTATGTGGATTCCCCAAACATTGATGACAAATGTCCGCTTCCTGTTCGTACAGTAAATGGCTGTGAGGTTAACAGGAAGTGTCAGTTTCAGACAGCTGATGTCATGTGTGAAATGCTGTTACTAATCCTTTAAAGGTTATATTTGTTGCTTCACAGTAAAACCACCTGAAATATGAAAGCCTTGATTTTTTTTTTTTTTTTTGGTTTGGGTGACTGTGATAAACTCTCCCTGATCACTTTTTTAATATCTGCTAATTAAATACAACAAACCTGCCACAAATTCTGCATTTATAAGATAATAATGTTCAGTCTTTGTTGACACTGTCAGACAGGTGTTAAAATATGTTTGTAATATTCTTGCACCTTCATATTTGTAAACTGCACGGGCAAAACATGAGCATTATCGTTGAAAAGGCAGAATTTACGGCTGAGCTATTGAATTGGACTGCAATAGATCATACACAAGTCCCTAATAAAGTGGCCGCTGAATTTATTTACAAAATGGAGTTCGTCAGGTAAAGAACGATGAAGTCACAGGGTCAGATGCACAACACTGTGTAGACCAGAAGTTTTCAAAGTCTGAGACTGTGGGCCTCAATCCCAGACGCTCAACAACTGAGTCACGCCTTGTACTACTGTTAATACATGACAAAAGATCTGTCCAAAGGTATTCATTAGTTTGTGACTCTAAGAAACTGGGGACAGAGAGTAAAATTCCTGATTAATGTATCTCTAAAATATCTATTTAACCCAGTCGCACACATTTATACTCTTCTGTAACCAAAGTGACATTTTCTCACTTCCATTCGTTGACCCTTCCCTGAAACAGTTTGAAGCCCCCCTGTGGAGTCCTGCCTCCCACTTTGAAAACCTCTGGCGTAGACTAAAGATAGAAACATGCATATGCATTCTTTTTGTCAAAGTTATAAAGGGCACACACACACACACACACACACACAGATCTGTTCTATAAATCTCAGCCATTGTGAAACTGATCACATATACACAAGCCTGGTTTCCACTCACACAGTTAACCATAAATGGATGTGGATGCCCTTAATGACTCATTTCCATATCAATACTTCTGCCTGCTCCTCTACATTACTCTTTAGATCAGTCATTAAAAAAAAAGAACAAAGAAGAGGCTCAGTTTTTCCAAATTGGAGAAGCTCTCCAACAGCGCCAAAGTAGTTATCATTACACAGCTGTATCATGAATTCATGATATGACCAAACAGGGATGCAGAGTAATGCAAGGTGTGATAAATTACTGGCTGATAATGGAAAATATGTGTTATTTATTATTCTGACAATGAAATTAAAGCAGGGAGGGAGTTGAGTGTCCTGACTGCCTGAGGTATGAAGCTGTCCCTCAGTCTGCTGGTTCTGGCTCGGGGAGACTACAGTCTCCTCCCTGATGGCAGCAGGCTGAAGAGGGTGTGTGACGGGTGGGAGGGGTCTCTGGCGATGGAGAGGGCTTTTCAGGTGAGGCGGGTGTTGTAGATGTCTTGGAGGGGGAGGGCGGGGGGGCACCGATGATCTTCTCAGCTGCTCTCACGATGCGCTGGAGGGTCTTGTGCCGTACCACACCGTGATGCAGCTGGTCAGGATGGACTCAGTGGTGCCCTTGTAAAATGTGCACATGATGGGGGCGGGGGCTCTGACTCTCCGCAGCTTGTGGAGCAAGTAGAGGCGCTGGTGAGCCTTCTTGGCCAGGGAGGTGGTGTTGAGGGTCCAGGAGAGGTTCTCGGTAGTGCATCCCTGTTAGATAATATCAGAAGGATATTCAGTGATTTAGTTTACCATTGTTATGCAAACAAAGTTTCACAAAGAAGGATAAAATTAAAACTCACTATCATGTCATGTCGATCATGTGTAGAGCGGGTGTGTGGTCATTCTCACAGCATGTTCTGCTTTTATAGATAACAGTTTCTGTGTGGGGGAATTGTGTCTGCATTGGTGTGTTGTTTGCATGTGTGTGCGTGTGGGCATCTTTTATACATCTGGCACCTGGATTTACAGTATTCCTTGGTTTTCACAGTCCACCAAATTTTATCAAGATGCAAACAGGCATTACATGTAATATTGTAAAGTAAGAACAAGCATGATTTTGTGTTTTAGTACAGCAAAACCACACAGTCACCGCTGGGTAGAAGCCCGTCTTACAAATAAAACTAGACAAATAATACAAAAGCATATTTTGGCTTTTTTTAAGCTGTTCATAATCTCATTTTATCCTTTAACTGTGCTTTAACACAGTTACAGAGTTACAGTTACAGCAGCAGGCATAATGCAGCCGTCTGCAGGGTTGTGACCAACAGTGAGACGCAGCAACAGTCAGTCGAACTAGTTCACATCGTGGTTGTGTAACACACAGCGCAGCGGAGAACAACAGTTTGTCTTTGTCTCTCCCATGAATGCACAACAATCTGCCATTGAGGTGAAAGTCCTGTCTGTCACATAGATGGTTGCATGAATGCACAATGGATATATGGCCACACAGAGAGAGACTCGGGGTCATCTGCAGTGATCACACCATACTGCTACAAGTAGTGGACTGTCACAGTCTTGAGACAGTTCACAGCTGGGTGACACCAGTCAGAATGAGGGTATTTCTCAACCACAAGTAAATTAAGATTATTTTCTCCTGTTATGTTTGCTTTGACGTACAAAACAACAGAGACAAGCTCCCTTCTGTATAAAACAATGTAAAGTATGAAAAAAATGTTTAACTGGAGGGCAGTAAAACAGAAATTTGTAACTTGCTGTAATAAAAAAAAACAAAAAAAAAAAACAAAACAGCATCATGGTACACAGGAAGAGGTCATGCAGCACTATTTCAAATATAGATCTTACAAGTGATACAGAGGTTGATAGTCTGGAGTGTGTGAAAAGGCTGACAGTGTATTATTTCTCACAAGATAATAAGATATTTCTCACAGTTAGGTTTTCACAAATCCCTTAATGAATTGGAATGCAATCTCTTAGTCTAGTTTTCCTACAGCAAAAACCCTTAGACCAGGATCCACCACAGTTCACCGCATTCAGTTGTCAGCCTTTTTTTAGACAGAGAAACTAAAAAGTTGGTGGCTTTATAGTGTCAAGTATAAACAGGGCTAAAATAGATTTTGTCATAGCAGCTACAGTTTCCAGATTCCCTGAAAAGAATTGTTTCATTTTTAGTGAGCACTACTTCACTCTCAATTCCTCTTTAGTTCTCTTTTTGTCGAAGGTCTAATGTGTAAGGTTTAGGGGGGTTTCTTGGCAGAATATGGCTAAAATTGAATGTAATGTTCAATATGTTTTTATGCGTGCATAATCAGTCGTTGTGTTTTCGTTACATGAGAATAGCTGTTCATATTTACAAAGGAAGAGGGTCCCCGTTCCACAGAGCCTGCCATGTTTTACCACCAAGTTTCTACGGTACCCCAGAACAGTCAAACCAAACACTGGCACTTGATGGAGCCTTTAATGTTTTCCCCAGGTTTCATAGCCACTGTAGGTTCTCCTACTTCATATTTAAAAGGGGAGGGTGAGGGGACAAGTATTCAGTTGGGTGCAATTTACAACCTTGCCACTAGATGCCACTAAATCCTGCACACTGGTTCTTAAAATAAAGGTATTATATTAAATAGAGGGTAGAGAGAGAGAGGGTGTTTTTATCTAATGGAAATATCTGGCCTTTTTCTTGACCTCCATCTGTTTCTCTTCTGGCCAGGCCCTGGAGGAGGCAGCAGCTAATGCAGCAGAGGAAGAACGAAGGCGTCTGCAGACCCAAACTGAACTCCAGGACCGCTACAAGATGGACCTGGAGAGAGAGAAAATGGTACGTCACTCCTCTTCACCTTCCTCACAGTAATTATGTCAGAACAAGTGGTGCAGTGAGAGCAACTTAAGTACAACTTCTTTTTGTTTGACTTCAGGGTGTTTTTTAGGGTGCGTGAGTGCAGTAGTTTAACATTAATCTAGAGGTGTAAGATTATACGATATGTGAAAAAGATTCCTTGATGTCCTACTTGAAATGAACACAGATCACAGCTCAGGGTGAAGGTTATTTATATCTGAAGCTGAAACTTGACAGCAGACGAGTCATTTTAAGTTGTGCTGGCGTCTTCACCACACAATTAAAAACTATGAGGTCATATTGACAGGCTTGACTGCTTGATGGTAACTGGAGACACATACTCATTACTGTAAGGCACACTTGGTAAGCGCCAAAAAGGCTCTATACTGTGCTTCACTGCCTCTGGTGATTAACATCTCGACATGCTCGGTGCACAACATAGATGTGGTGTCCCAACAGATGATGTTTATCATCCATCAGTGACTTTATGGCTTATTTTCATGAAGCGGCTAGTTGAGTTTGATTTTATTACTTCAATGAATGAAACGGTACGATACAACTGAACCTCAACACAAGCTTTTCACGTTTTGAAATGTTTAAAAACACCAAGACAACATCTTTACATCATTCATCATAAAACCTATCAAAGCTATTATTTTTGCAATAATTTTCTATTTATTTTGCATGATTATTTGTATGATTATTTGGTTTATCAGTAAATCAGAAAAAAGTGAAAAATACAAATTGGTCAGCCAAACAAGCAAATATATATATATATATATATATAAAAATCAGAATACAACAATAGTGAGTTCCTGGCTACATCCACACTAGTTCTTTGTTGTTTCAAAATGCATAACCTTTGCTACACGTACACCTCGTGTCCACACTGCTCCAGCATTTTCGAACCCCTAAAATGAGCGCATTTCAGTCCGGATGGGCAATAGGAGAGATTTTTTTAAAACAAAGATGCAGACACCTACATTCACTTCCTGGGTGAATCTTATCAGTTATCATTTCAATCAGGAGAGACTCTGAGTAAGATGAATCATGCCCCTTTCACATGTCTCAAATATCAGCCTTGTCCACCAGCAGTTATTTCAACATGAATTAAGAATTATAGGTGTTTGACCTTGTTCTTCATATATATTATAAACTTTCAGTTTCCACCTCGCCATCAGTCCAAGCAAAAAATCCCAGGTCTTACTTTTCACCATTGCTGTTCTTCGTTCAGTGTTTTCTGCAAGTAAGCACCCAACGTCAGAATAGACAATCTGCTTCATATTTACATCAGCATGTGCATGGCCAGTGTATGTAAGTGGTCAAGCGATGTGTGTTTTTACCTGTGTTAATATGGATGGAGATTATTTATGAAACTGTGCATAAATGTTTGTGTGGATGGAGATTGTGTTTTTTTAATTTTAAAACATGCTTTTCAAATTAGTTAAATTGGTGTGGATGTAACCATTGGAAAAAGTGCTTTTGTATACAATGTATGTACTTTGCAACCACTATCACAGTGCTTAAGAGTTATATGCATAGTGCACCAGAGCTCAAAAACTACCTAGCATAAGATTTCATGAAATAGTCACGTTAAGGGTAAACTGATGAATAAGGCTGTCTTTAAAAGCTGTATGTTGCATTAATCTGTTCAACAAGGGTGCTTGATTTGTTCCAAATTAAGTATTTCACTCTATTTCCTGGTTCAACAGGTACGGCAGCAGATGGAGGAGCAGGTGGCCCAAAAGTCCACTGAGCTGGAGCAGTATCTGCAGCGGGTTCGGGAGCTAGAGGACATGTACCATCAGCTGGAGGACGCTTTGGAGGACGAGAGGCGTGCGAGACAGGACGAGGAGGCCGTCCGAAGGCTGCAGGCACGGTCAGTCAACAAAGAGTGGAGGAGGGAGAGAGGCTTTGAGGTTGCATCAAAAAATCGTCATTTAAGTCTGTTGGAGAAGTGGTTGCACACAAATACAACTAAGAGAAAAGTTTAGGGTTATGTTGGCAAAAGTTAATTCAGTAATTTTACAGATGAATCTTTGTTGTTGAGCTTAAGAGAAGTCATGTAAACCCAAATAGTCATTTTCTTTTGTTAGCTTGCTAGAAACCAGCAGTTTAATATAACAAAGCAGCTAATATGTTAGCAGTGTTTGCTGTGAAAACTGCTCTACTCTTAATGGTTTGATTGGATGTAGTCATAAAAGTGGCAGCATTAAAATTTCAATGATGCCACAACTACTGTTTTACCCTTCACACATGATTAAACATTGGATTGTGGCTAATTGTGCACTCCAACAAACAGACTGGGACAGTGCCAGTTTGAGCGGGGTGCATGTGGTTTTCAATGCACATGACACTTGTGCAACAAGTTAACAAAATGCTACGTAGGCCAACAGCCTGGGAAACAATGCAGACTAAGAAACACCCAGTTTCACACAGCTTGTCGTTGCTGAATACAAATGGAATAGATAATGCGCCGTGCAAAAACCGTAAAAAAAGCATAAAAAGATCAAACTGACTTAATCTCAGCATCTACACCTGCTGCTGCTGTTTAATTATCAGCTGATAGGCATTGAGGATCATAATCCGCCTGCACTCTGTTTAAGGGGGCTGCTTTGCCACTATACAACAAGTGGCACAATAACAACCAAATGCAGCGCAACCACAGAAAACACTGCAGCAACCAGCTTCTGTCATGTGTGGTTAACCTTTTTAATGAGACATGGGCTGATAATATTAACCAACTCAAAAGCTGATAGTAAACCTCTATACATCAATAACAAACATTTTCACACAGAAATGAACTACATCTGTTGACTTATGCCGAGTTTCAAAACATAACGAGCCCCTATGGCCACCAGAAGGAAGATGCATCACATCAAGCAGTTCAAGTACATTTACTCGAGTACTGTAGAATTTTTAGGTATTTGTTACATTACTTGAGTATTTCCATTTTCTGCCACTTTATTTTTCTACTCAATTGCAATTCAGAGGGAAATATTAGGCTATACTTTTTACTTCACTACATTTATTTGATAACTTAAGTTACTTTCCAAATTCAGAGTAATGCTACAAAATACAATCAACAAATTCTTTATATTATATCAAATTTTATTGATCCCCAGTGGGAAATTCATAAGCTACCAAGCATATAAAATAATATATGGCTAAATAAACAGAAATTAATCTCATATTTATCAGCTGTAATAACAAAGTGATGCACACATTAAGCATCAATAATCATAATCCAACTTTTGGCATTTTATGCATATTTTGATTTAATATTTTGAATACTTGAGGTAAAATGTAAATTGCATGCAGTGTTTCCTCTATATTCATTCAGGTGTGGTGGATCATTATAGTAAGAACATTACCACCACCACAGGAAGAAATATGGAAGAAATCCCTAAATTTACCTGCTGCCACCACTGCTACAGAAGTGTTACAGAGGAAATACTGGCATGACTTTTACTGGTAACAGAGTTTCTGCACTGTGGTATTGCTGCTTTTACTGAAAACATCGGAGTGCACTGCAAGTCATCCAACAGCTCGCTGTAAAGTTTGTGTTTTTGTTCTTCCTCATTAACTAATAAACATGATGTAATGGGTTCAACTGAATCAGATAAAAACCAAATTTCGCAGATGTATCATGCTTCTAGTAGCTTTGTTATCAGTTGGTCTATGTCATCCACCTCAGATATAAGACTGTTTGTCTTACTTTATATTCACTGTATAGTTTACTGTCTATTGGATTCCTTTAATGTGAAGCTGCCCGCTCCTCCTGTGCAAGTCAAACAGGGTGCCAGACATTAAACTTATACTTCCCTCTCTCCGCCACATTTCCTCCCCTGTCCTTCCTTCCTCTCTGCTGACATTTAGTTTCCACCTCACGTTTGACTAACCAGCAGTGAGCATGTCAGCACCGCGTACTGACCACAGAGCTTAAATTAAACCACCGTGTTGAAAAGACAATGATCAGACTTTTATCATTAGAAAATGAAGTCTTGATGCCATACCTGGGCTGTCCAATCTTCTACTACACCGAATTGAATCTCATGTAAAGCTTCCCACAGTCATAGTGTAATTACTGGGTTTATTAGCTCAGCAACTCAGGGCCAGATATTTAGAAAAGTAAGCAACACCATGAAGTTGTCATCAAGATTATGAGAGGAGATTTGCAGAAATCATCATCATAATGTGCACGGAGCACACATGACCTGTTTTTGCACATTTTGTCAGCCCTGTAGCTCCTGTGGGCACGGTGCTGTGTGTCAGTGTGACCAATTTATGTGGTCAGAAACCAGACAAATTAAATGTTACCCTTTTCCTTCAGCAATCAACATTTTGGTTCAAGTTGAAGAGCAGAGTTAAAATCTTTGGATGCCTTGATATAAAGTGCATTTGATAAAGAATATATAAATATATATAAACATATACAAATATACAAATATATAAACAATACAAATAATATTTATCGATTAATATCTGTAGTTACATCCATACTTGAACCATAATTTTTTAACACCACTCATAATTGCACTATAGCACCACCTGGTGACAAACTGACATGTTAAGTGTCTAAATGGCTGGTAAAGTTTATTTCCAAACGCTGAGTTAAACTGAGTATGTATTGATGGTTGTTGGTATTACATAGGGGCTAATAATGTTGTCACGATACCAGAATTTAAACTTTGATACAATGCTCACATAAAAAGATGATATTCTTTTAATACATAGCAAAAAGAAAAAGAAAGGCTGCAATCTAGATTTCACGCAGGACAATAAACACTGAATTGAGGTCTTAAAGATTTGGTAGTTTTGATACTATCAAATGCATAACAAAGGGAGATCTATACCGTTTAGATACCATACAATGCACACATGGTGCCCTATTTGGGTTACAATATGCCTCAGCTTTAACAGTGTTTTATGCACTAATGCAGGTCCATGAGCGGTTGGAAAAGTTTATACAGAACTATCATACTCTATACTCACCCATGTTAATGTCTTTGTGGGGCAGGTTACTGGAGGAGGAGGCCACAAAGAGGGCCGAGTTAGAGCAGATCCACCTGCGGCAGCAGCGCGCCATCTCAGAGACAGAAGCTGAGAAACAGGAGCTTGAGAAGGAACGTCTGGCCAAGGAGAACGCCCTGCAGGCAGCCATGAAACAACTGGAACAGCTGGAGCTAGAGAGGGAGGGGGCGCTGGAGCAGTACCAGGTCAGCTGGTGTGTTAGGGACTAGCTGTAGCCAAAGGTTCACAAGAGTCTTGTGTTTGTTTTCTAAATCAATTTACAGTGAACTCTATCACAGTATGGCTCAGTATGAACGAAATGTCCATTCTTTGTTGAAGAAACACTCCCATATTATCACTACCGAATCTCAACATTTCCTCTCAGCTTCAGTGTTGATGTTTGGGATGTGTAAACTGGGAGGAATTTGTGCCATACTGAGACAAAATCAGGGAGTGTATCTTTAGCAGAACACATTGTACAAATACATGACGGCAAGCAATGCAACATTAACTTTATATTTAGATTAATAAATCTGTCATATGCTAAAAAAAGACTTAAGTTCTTACTAAAGTAGTTCCTTTCTCTGCCACAAGGTGTCACTATATGACTGCTGGATGGGAAGCAGCTATTTAGACATGTCAGAAAATCATGTCAGGGAGTTAATACTCATTACATTTTATTTGTTGATAAAGTGAACCAAAAAGTGCTATTCTTAAAAGATAAATATTTCCAAAGTGTTGTCAGAAAAGAAAAAAAAAAACTTTGATACTGTGTCTTATTACCTGATAATAACTGTGCTATATGTTTTGTGTCTGTTTCCTTGCACGAACCAGACGGTGATGAAGAAGCTGGAAGACGCAACCAACAACACCAAGAGCTGGAAGCACAAGGTGGCTGAACACGAGGGATTGTTACGCCTCATTCAACCAGGTAACCGCAGCACACTGACCACTGTTATTATTTCTATCTTTGTGAGGACCAATGTGAGTGTTGGACTTGGAGGTTGGGGACATTTTGTACAGTCTTGTTTGATTGACTGTTTGAGATGCAAGGCCTGGTTTTAGGATTAAGGTTAGAGTCACTTTTACATAAAAGTAACAACAGCAGTCTTATGATGTTAGATCTATTAACATTTCCCTATCACTTTCAACCTGTTTCAAGTCTGAATTGAAGGCTGTCAGATTAACATAAAGATCACAGCAGCACACGTATCAAACATGTAAAGAAAGAGATTAAATGTGCTTTGTTCCACCTTAGACGACTACTATAATAAATGTGTTACCTAAGTCTTCACCTAAGAAGAAAGAAAGAAATTTTAATAAACGAGGACATCCATGTTCAGGTTTGGTTCCCTATGAGTCTCGATACAGTAGGTAGAGTTCAGCACAACTAAAATGCCACATTGGGGGGCTGAAAAGTTTTCTGTTTCCACTTAAAGATAACACTGTGTTTTGATGGTGCAAATGGAAAAAATTCAAGTGTGGCTGGAGTCTACAGGGCATTCCAAAAGTGAGAAAAAAGATTGCATTTAGCACCCACAACTAATTTCAAGTCTAAAAAGTGCATTAATAGTTTACATCGTTCGTGTACATTCATTTAGTCTACCTGTCCTGTGCGGGACTCAAACTGTCTGGCCACATGTCTGAGACAGCACTCAAATTTATACTTTATTTATTTTAATTTGGGTAAGCAAGCATTTCCATGCTGATTAAACCCTAATTTTGGTTTACATCAGTTAACTTTGTTTAAATAAACAGATTACTTTATAATTGTGCAGCAGAGCTCTGCTTAATTTAAAATCTGGATTTACTCAGTTTAAACCTATTTTTGCTGAACTCTGATGAGAACTTATCTTAGATTACATTAAATCTTTGCTGGTGCAACCCAGTACTAGTATCTCAAAATAAGCTTTTTCAAAATGACTCAGTATTTCAATAATGAGAAAATTTCTTAAAATAATGACTTACTCGTTGATTAGTTTATTATTATAAGGCCTTTATTATTCATCAAATTGGCAGAAATGGGCTTCCATCCCCAAAAACTATGTGGTCAGTTAAGTTAACGTTTGAGTGACCAATCTGCCCTGAGGCATTCGAGTTCAGCATTAAGTTTGACCACATCGTTGGCTGTCTTGAGGCATTTTTATTAAAGTCTATTTGGGCTTTATGTGAAACATTTTACCATTACTGAGGGGGGAAAAAAATCAAACGGCATTGATTTAAAAAACAAACAAACATATTGTTGCTTTAAATGTGTTTACTGACAGCACAGGGACCAAAGAAATATATTTGGCATCACGGCACTGTTGTTGAGGTTTGACAGACTGGCTGTGTGACTAAAAAGTGTCATACTAGCTCACACCAAAAATAACAGACATGGAGGACCTTTGACCACAAAATTAAGGGCTGCGTCAGTGAGGCAGGCAGTTTCAACAGAAATGGTGCGTCTCTTTGACATATTATTATATTATATGACTGATGTTTCACCATTGCAAAACATTGCAGAAGAAGAAAACACTATATAAATCTGTAAAAATGATATTAAAGGAGTTATTAATCATCTAGCTTTGAACGCATCATCAGGTACAGTACAGTAGTGTAATGTTTTCTGTGCAGCTGTTACACGCAGTGATAAATTTGTAACTATTAAAAGGTGATGTTTTTTTCTGACACACATTTCATCAAAGTTTCAGAACACCACATCGTATCTGCTTGAACTGTTTTCTCCCCAAAGCTACAAACCAACTCCTGCCATGAATAAATTTAATGGCGCCTTCGTCCTACTAATTTCCCAATAGAGTTCATTAGTGAAATTAGTCAAGGAGAAATAACTTGGCTCTTTTTAAACCGGAGACGCTCTTGTCATACTTTCTCAGCCAACTATGTACACGCTGCTCCCTCAAAGCAGGTTACAGCCAAACAAAAATGAAGAAAAAAGCTGGAGGGAGCAAACATAACAATGAGATATTTGAATTCCGCACATACTTTTGGCTAGAGGCTTCGTATTAAGAATGTTGTTTACTACAAAGTTCAATGACGATTTTAATAGAATTAATCAGTCTGTCCAAACTCTTTTGGTGAAAGAAGGTTAAAGAATTTCAAATGGCTGCACACTTTAAACAGCTCAACTGATATGAGTAAGATCATGCTCATTTGAAACCTAAAAGGCTAGAGTACAATGTAAGATTGTGGTTATATTTTAGCTTAAATGTGAAGTAATTGAAGCCTAACATAATCCGTAATAGTGTTCACCTTTGTTCCTCGGCCACATTTGTATGTTTACATTTGGTTTAATGATTAAAGGCCTTGGAATAGTCATAAGTATGTTTTCATTAGTGCATAATAAACAGCTCATTTATCTTCAGGCGATTTAACAACTGAAAACATACATGTGAATATTATATTCTATTTCTGCCATATTCTGCCAAGAGATCACCCTAAATGTTGGACATAACTCGTAGGGTGCAGTTACATTTTCCAGCAGCAAACCGCAATCCAAGTTGAAGTGTTGAGCTTCACATGGCAGAACTACATACTCTCATAGCAGTGAGATAAATAACCAGCGCCTTGTTCGTTAGCTACATGCTAACAGATAATTGGAATTCCAATTAATGTGCTAATGGAAACTAACATTGCCACACACGCACACTAATATTTTCTTAACAAATTGATTTTACTTCTCATGCTTAATATAAGACAGCAAAAATAACATGCGACTTCAACCACTCCACAATGACCAGCTACGGCAACCTCAAAGGGTCAAAACTCATGCTCTAAATTCCCATACAGCTATCACTTGGTAGAGACACTGCCTGCCAGGAGAGGGCAGCAAATATTTTTATATTTTATTTATTGTTCACTGCTTGATGAGCAGCAACAGTTAAATGTAGCACTTTACTTCAAAAAGTATTTATTTCTATCATACATTTTATTTACCACTTTTATATGTAGTCAAGTTCAGGGATTTAAAGGACAGTTTAAGGTCAATTTCTACATCTTACTTATATTTTCTTATGGCACTAGCTTGATGAGCAGGACATGATATTAATTATATTATATTTATTAAAAGTGTATGATTCATCTTTATCTCATGGTCTGGTGTTAATAAAAGCAAACAGAATAAAAAAAATCTTTCTGTGAACTTGCCTTGGCATGCCATTTACAGTTCATTACAATGACAAATAATGTAAAGTTAGAGTCCACCTTCAATGAAATATTCCTACCTCTGTGGTGAACAGTCTCATGATTTTTTTCCCTCCAGGTTCCAAGGGACAGAGGCTGATCACCAACTGGGGCCCAGCAGCCTTTTCTGATGCAGAGCTCAGTCTGAGGGAGAAGAAATGGCAGGAGATGAAGAACCACCCGGCCCAGGCCCAGTAGAAAGCCTCTGTAAGCCCTGAACCTTAAACATGTCTACAACTCAGAAGAGAAAAAAGAGATCTGCTGGGATATACTGGCTGGTAACCGGATTTTCAGGGGAATCAAAATGTGAGATTTACCAGAATAATATGAGGCATTTTATGTTTAGGGGACATTTTAGTAATTAGTGACGCTTATCCCTTTTATGAATCTTTAGTGTTGCCCAGTAGGAACCAGCATTAATAGACCTGGTGGACTTCTGAAGTTTCGGCCACTATAGATAAAGCAGACTCACATTTTCAAACTATGAGGATTAAGTTCACTAACTCTAGCAAAGATCTGACAAAAATACTACGTGAAGAAACAATAATGCCAGGAAAAATGCTGGAAAAATAACACCTTTGGCTTCATTTGTTGCTAAGTGATTGCAGCATCAGCTGATTGGTCTTGGTATAACTGAGCAGCAAAAAATGTAGACTGTAGTGTGTTTAAAATCAAATGGGAAGGGATGTTTCTTTCCAAAATGATGTACAGGATGTAAATAAGTTGTAAAAGGTGAAAAAGCTGGATTGGGTAATTAATATTGAACTTCAACCCCAACAATTACCACAAAACAGTATATTACAGTCCATCCAATAAAAAATTAAATAGTGCCTTGGTCATCTTAATTTTTCTATAGTTAAGCAATGATCCAACATTCACCCAGTGGTAGCTGGCTGAATGAAGCACCAATCCTATTGTACCAGTATAATAAACTTTACAGCAACTGGATGAATTCTGAAAGACAACTCAATCTACCTGGGTTCATGTAGGACCAACAGCCAGCTCACTATTGAAGCTACCAGCTCCCAGCTCCAACGTTACTTCAGAGCCCATCAACAGTGGACACTGTCAAACATGTAAGAGCTGACCATGGCTAAATCCTACCAAGTTAACAATATACATAATTTAAATCTGTTGATTTTATGATGTGCAGCTTATTAAAAGCCATGAGTGGAAAAGAGTGTGCACCACTACCTTTTATCGTTACCTGACTGTCGATTTATGAAATGCACTACTTTTGACCGGAGTCGGGACCTGCTCAACACAAACTGTTCAGGCTGTTGTAAAGTTAAGAGATGGTGAAGATGAAGATCTAGTACTCTCTTTACTGTGACTATTTTCCTCTAAACTCTTTGGGACCATTTTTACATGAAGATAAAAGGGATTTTTGTACATATTTTAACAAAGGGGTTCTGTTTTGTCAAAGTTTTTGTTTTCTGCATGAAGGCACCGTCAGTAGCACATGAGGATGACATGGTTAATGTAAAGTCAATTATGTTTAACAAATCGTTGTTAGTCTTCTAAAAAAGAAAACAACCTGAATTGAAATACCATGTACGATTCACTAAATCCTTCATCGTTTTTTTAACTGTCTAAAGAACTGGCTCTTAAACATTTCCTGCTTGTAAACACTGTGTCAGAAATAGGGCATTTAGCCAAAGTCTCACTCCAAACAAGAATGCTAACTGCAGAACATGTGTACTGTGTTGTTGTACTGTAAGTAACCATCAGTGCCTTTGATATCGTCATGAGTGAACATTGTGATTTCCATTTTATGTTTTTATATATATGTAAAAAGCTGAAGACTGAACTATGTAATAAAACATATCTTGAATAACTGGCTTACTGTTTTGACTGTATTTTGTCTTGGACTCTGCACTACGTGAATGCAATAAGTGCAAATCAGACAAAACACAACCATACATATTGCAAAAAAAAACAAAAACAAAACAAAACCTGTAAACGGCACTTTTGCACACCTGTTCAATCCTCAATTATCACTTTGTAATAATCTTCTCCATTTGAAAAAAAACTGCCTTAACCTCATATGTTCACCAGATGGCGCTAGAGTGCCACAAACACCACATCACTGCAGATAGTGATTAGAGAACTACAGTATTTCTGACGACAAAAGACAACAGAGGCATGAGGAGTCACACTTACTGTCAAACTGTAGTAAATGTGTTAACTATGGATCATCTGGGGACAGAACGATTCTAGAGAAATGGTGACTTCATTTCCATGACTTCACTGTCTAGAGCTTCTATTTTCCAAAATAAAGCAGATTACTGTCTTCTGTCTCATGTCTGGCAATGCATGATATGCATCATGTGCTGTTCTATAATTGTGTAATAATGTGTAATTGAATTGTCATCCTCTTTTTGCAATGTCTGGTCGATAAAGGACATGAAGTAACTTGAGATGTGGGGCAAGCAGGAAAGATTAATAAAGCCAGAGAAAATGAGACATTCCTGACAATCACAAGTAGACACTGCAAGTGTTCATAATTACACTATTAGTCAAAACTACGCATTTTTGAGCAAATTTATAATGTAGGCAATACATTTTTGTGCCATTTCAGTGTTAATGGAGCTGCAAAGACAAGTAATTTAATCAATTAGTCCATTGAAAGAAACTATTTCGATAATCAATCAATCAATCCATTCAGTCAATTTGCAGGCAAAAGATATCAAACGCGATCATTTCTGTACCAACACCAAAATTATATTAACCATACATTAGAGAAATATATATATATATTAGGGATGCAAATTATCGAGCAATTCATTAATCGATTGTTGTTTCATCTTATCGATCGATGATCGATTAATTGATAAGCGGCAATTTTTCTGAGAAGCTGAATTTCCCTCTGAATCAATAGGTTCCTTTCTACGAAAATGCTATCTTTCTTATGAAAGAGAAAATGCAAATCATATTCCTTAATAAAATATTTATTCTTAACAGCAGGGAACAACACATTCACAAATCTTCAGTAAGGAAAGTAGCTATTGGCTGTCCTAAAAGTCGCTAGAAGTCGCCAAATGACGCAATCGCCTAATTTGCATAATTTGCATGTAATTGTAATGGACGCTGTAGTAGGAATAAGTTATTTGAAACACATCGGAGGGTTAATATCTCATTTCATGAAACCGTCTATACAAAAAATTGTTTAAAATGTTAAAGTTATGGCAAAAAATGTTCATGTTTTACTGTGACTTGTAGGCTCCTAAATTCAGCATAAGGTTAGAAACTAAACCAAACTTAAGAAAACTAAACTAAATCAGCGGCGGCGTTGCTCATGCACGATTCATTGGCAGTCTGGACACAGAGTGGTGCGGGTCTCCTCTCTGCTCTGACTGCAGCTACAACTGCTGCGCGAGCCTGCTTTGGGGCGGGGGAGGGGCTCACGGCAGCACCCGCTGCTCGTTGAGGACTGTAACTGCAGAATATGTGCTTTCACGTCAGTCTCCAAAACACCAGAAAAAGTCGCTAGATTTGTCACTAGTCGCTTTTG
This sequence comes from Lutjanus campechanus, assembly GCA_027495735.1. Lineage (NCBI taxonomy): Eukaryota > Metazoa > Chordata > Actinopteri > Lutjaniformes > Lutjanidae > Lutjanus > Lutjanus campechanus. The sequence goes on along the minus strand of JAJHUR010075327.1, from coordinate 28,696 downwards.
ACAAAAAAAGTCGCCAAGAGGACTTGAAAAGTCGCTAGATTTAGCGAGAAAGTCGCCAAGTTGGCAACACTGAATCTCTTGTGTTCCCCGTGTGCGTCAAGGACGTCTGGCGTCAAGCGCGCCCTCGTGCGGGCTGGCAGGGAATTACGGGTTCAAAATGCAATTAATTGCAATTAATTTATTTTAATCGAGTAATTTCTTATCGACAATTAATCGATAATAGATTAATTGTTTGCATCCCTAATATATATATATTAAAAATCTTTATTCAAATCATGTTTTTCATTAAACAAGATGCCAAAATTCTCAAATGCGAATTTATGTCACACAAGAACTTCTCTTAAATAAATTAGCATCGATTTAAATCAGCTATCTGATGAATGTTAATGTAAACAAGATGAGTGCTGAAGCGATTAGTCAATCAATGAGTACATAACTGGCAAAAACCAAAATATCTATAGTTCTGGATTCTCAAATTGATTGGACTGTGGGTCGGACATAAGAAGGCGTCACATAACTGAAACTGCATAAACAATTATTAATAAAAGATACTGTTATGATTATTTGATACCTAGTGACAATATAACCATATTATGTTAATGTTTTAATGTTTTCCAGACATATGTTGTTATACATCAATTATGGTTGGGCGATATTATGGTGTCTGACACTACCATTTCCACTACGCGAGCTACTGTCACATGATCGCACGCAATTTGGGCACCAGGAACATTTCTCACATTCTCGTGTGACGTGAGCGTGACAGTTGCTCTCAGTTGCAGACAGTTTACTGCATCTGTTAACCTTAAAACCTGTGACACGTGAATTTTATTTTGTCATTTGGAGCCTTAAAGGTTCGATTCTGAAAGAAAGTCTTACTGTTTTCAGTCTTCTCTTCCTGTGTTGTTCTATGTGTGGCAAATAATTGTATTTGTTTGTATGATATTCCAAACAAAAGAAGAAAATAACCAGAAGTTTGGTTACTTTTTATTTTCGTAATACAGTGATATTCTTATCAACATCATGATGTTGTGATTTCATCCATGTTGTCAAGACCTACTTGCCTACTTGCCTGGATTTTAAAAAAATGAAAAAAGAAAGCAGTAATGGTTTGCTTAGTGCACCAACTGGGAAGTTCACTGCATCAAAGCAACTTAGACTGTAAATAAGAAGAAACAAATAAAGCTGCCATTTAAAAATGTTCCTGTGATGAACTAAGGAGGTCATTTATCAAACTACCCTACAAAGGTGCCCCATACAGGTTAACTCAAACTGACAATTACCTGGAGGTTCTGTTTGACCTGACTGTCGCACAGTGCTTCACACACAATGAGCATCTAATCCTGACAAGATTCAATACGTGTAATATGTGTCGACACTGAGTATCTAAACGTTATGCAAAACAGACCACGTTGTAAAATCTCCACTTTCAGATCAACCCCCCCTCGATAGATCCCCAACAAAGTTAATTCACTCCATCCTCCCTCCGTATCGTGCAACAGTCGTTAATTTGAGTGAGACGGGACAGACCAAACAAACACACACAAAATACGTTCCCAAAAATCTGCGAGCCAGATGCGCTCGGCACATACCACAGCTGCACTAACATTGCTTTATGCAAGAAGATGGCCTGTCATTAACGCCAAGTGCCGCGCCGGATGCGCTCTGTCAACCCCCCCTCTCCCATCCCTCCCAGCCGCCCCCCCCAACCCCCAGCAGCGTCTGTATCCCATCATCCCTCTCTCTTTTAAACATCCTCACACTCATCAGCCTGAGGTTATGAGGCTTGTGGCACGCGTGCCGCATTCCTAGGAGGTGATGCGAAACAGAAATGCATTAAATTCCCGATCTGGAATCCATCGCAGGGGGTGTGTGTGTATGTCTGTCTGTGTGCGTGTATGTGAGGGGCAGTGGGGGGGTTAGGTTGGAAATAAAAGACAAGGCGGGGTTAAGGGGTCTCACTGCCCCCTCGAGTACCAGAGCATCTGAATTTACAAAGTGTCTGAAGGCGTCTGAGGAATTCAAAATATATAGGGTTCGAAAGTTTTAGGAATTCTGGGTATTTACAGCGAATGGGGTTCTCGGGAGCCCCGGGGCCTGTGGAGGTTTACGGAGCAGAGGGGTACTCTTGGGACAGTAAAATAAAATGCCTGCAAAGCATTTAACTTCCTTCGTGGTATCGCATATGACAATTCATGGACCCCAGGGGTGTGATACAGCCGTATTAAGAGTTCAGGGAAGCATCTGGCAAGAGAGTAGACAAAAATAGCATATCACTGCATCTTCACATTATAAATCTCTATGGAAGATTAAAAGGTCCCCAGAGAATTCCTGTAAGGGTCAACGACGCAAACAGATGTCCTCCTCCGCCTCATAAAAATGAAAAACACAGAAAGTGGGTCCAGAGAGCGAGGAATTAACAGCAGCATTCCACTTCACACCAACTACAGTGACTATTACTGTAAAGAGCGGCTCTGCCTCTCTGGTGGAATTCCAACTTCAACCTTATTTCACCTGCATGTCATCCCTCTTGTCCACCAGCACATGTTTCTCCACATTGCCCTCCTGACATTTCACAACAACACATTAGAGCTGGATTTGTGTAATGTGGGACTTACACCAATGACTGAAGGTTTTAGTTTAGAGATTTCGTGAGGTTCAAGGGTGCAAGGAGACGGAATTTGGGACAAAGGATCTGGCTCCAATCAGTGCATCTGACTGAGGTTGACTCTGCACCCACAGGAAGGCCGAGCCCGAGGCCACAGCGGGGAAATCAAACCCATCTTTCTCAATTGTTCATTCCAGATATAAATATCTTTTGACAATGCAAAGACCCAGGCTAAAGGTGAGCCGTGTGCCACTCTGACCTCCCATTTGTATTTTTACCCTCATAGGTCAGAGATTACTGAGGATACATGTAAAAGTAAATGCACATATGCACGTACCCACTATAAATCATATGCACATGCCTGCACACACAAATACACACACCTACATGGCAATGCATAGTGCCCACACCTGGATGCAAACACACATACACATGCATAGATCTCCCAATGCACATATGCATTCACACTTGCGGCACAACCGCTGAATGCAAACATTCACGCAGCCAAAGACAAATAAATGCAAGATACACAAATAAACACCTACACCTAAATGTGCTACAGGCACAAACAGATGCACAAAAACAGACACATGCACACACAAACAGTTTTTTGTTAAATTAAACCAGATATTAACTGTAATAAGGCGGCAGTGAGGTGACTGGTTGTCTATGTAGTGCTGCTCAATCTGTGAGGAATGCTTTACGTGACAAGACAGAAAGACTTCAAAAGTCAATGTCTCATCCTCTTCCTCCCCCATGAACAGAAAAGAATGTGTGGCAAGGCGCAAATATAAAACACAAGTGTTTCTGTGAAAAAAAAAAAAATCCTGCAACCCCCATGGACTGTGCTGCACTCCTGCCAGCACATGAAGTTATTCATTTTTCAGCTGAAACCGTCTGACTTATCATGACTGAGCCAAGTTTGAAGCTGGCCTCCTACCAGAGCATTGTTTACCAGCATCCTATTTAATTGCACTGAGTACATGAAATCGTGCTAAAAATACCCGAGCACAGCAGGCTTCAAGGAAGCGAGTCGGCAAGTCAGCAGAGCTCTTCTTTACCGGGTGAAAGGCCAAGTGCTTGATGAGGCGATGTCGAGGGTAACATTACCTGCACGCTCCTGTATCATCATCCCTTCCCTAAATACACACCCATTCTCTTCCTCCGGGACAAGTGTGTCATCAAAGTACAACTGAAGCTGCTATTTATGACCGCAGCGTAACACAACCTGCTTTGTTCTCCCGTCAAAAAGAAGAGATATGACTCAAAGGAGGGAATGGCACCTCATTTTAACTGCCATGATCCTCTTGCAGTAAAGACACCAGGCCTCCACTTCCACACTTCCCCTTTATTGGCTTTGTCAAATTACCACAATTAATCTTGAAAATCATTCTGAGTCAATGTGACTTCCCCTAAAATGGTGGATAATACATGATTCATAATTCTTTAGAACATTTTAGAGTTTTAGTAATGAGACACACCCACTGACATTATAAAACCTTTTCAGACCCGTGCCTCCTTACGCAAATGCAATAGGAATTTGACATGTTGCTCTTATGTCTGGATAGGCCTCCGAATAATTCATGTCAAGCCTGGTAACATTTCCATAACTATTTAAGTTTACTGAAGACGAAAGATTTGAGAGAGCATAAATCAAATTCTGAGCGTGCAATCTCAATCATGCTTGCCCTCGTCTGCTCTCCAGCTTTCTCCAGCTGTTTTGGCCGATTCTGAGCACTTGATAGCACAAGAGGTCGCTTAACAACTATTTTTGACTTGCAAGCTGCAACAGGACACACCCACATCCGGATGAATCTTTATCCATTGTTTGGAAATATTTTGGATTTAGGGCAAGTGATGTTAAGCAAGAACAACTCACAAGCAAAGAGGGTGTCTGCGCTGTAAACACCTGAAAAAACCACCACAAACTGCAGTACGCCAAATGCATGAAGGCCATGAAAAACAACGTTGCTAACATTGACTTGCTGTCTCCCCATCCTCGTCAGACATCAACTCAGACATCCATAACAGTGACGCTGTACAGCGCGTCATCATATTTATGCACTAGAACATGGAAGGAGTTATGTTTTGTCCCTAAAATCTATGAATAATTGTTAAAAATAACCACGATCTCAATATTGATCAAACTAATGATTATAATTTTGGCCATAATCGTGCAACACTACCTTACAGCATGTTAGCAGTTAAAAATGACTCCCAAATTAATGTCTCATCACAGAACGCTTGTGTACTTTCAGACAAGAATTGTGACAATTAGAAAAGGGCTGCAATTAATTATTAATTATTTTCACTGTCAAGTGATCTGTCAATTTTTTTTTGATTAATTGATTAATTAATCTTGGTCCAAACCCATGCTTCGACCTGTTTTTCCAAGTCTTTCCTGTAACTTTTATTTTCATTGTCGACTAATCTGTTGATCATTTTCTCAATTAATCAATGAATTGTTTGGTCCATAAAATGTAAAAAAACGGTGAAAAATCAGTGGTTCCCAAAGACCAAGATGACATCCTAAAATGTCCTACTTTCTACATAACCCAATGATTTTTTGGTTTACTGTCAGAGAGGAGTAAAGAAACCAGAAAAAAATTCACATTTGAGGAGCTGAAGTCAGAGAATTTAATCGATTACTCAATAATCAAAACAGTTTGCAATTAATTTAATTCAAGTAGTCATTGCAGCTCTAAATTAGAGGATAAATCTATAGTCTATTGACAAGAATTTTCGTATGAATTCATTGTTCAAGCAAAACTGCAAAGGAAACTGATGTTCACTTTGAACTCTACTAGGTTATTGTTATGGACATTTTTCTGATTTTTTTTTTTTTAGATCAAACAATTAACTGAGAAACTAATCTACAAATTAATTGTTAACAACAATGATTAGTAACAGCCCTATTACGGACATTATAACTTTGGCGGTAGTGCCCAAATGTCCTGTCATGTCTGCATTAAGCCATCAGGAACATTTACATAAGAGACAAAGATACCTGAACAACAAAAGCCCTTACTTTAAGAGATATATAAACCAGCAATGTTACATATTCCATGTCTGAAAAGGGCTCAACAAACCATCAGAAACACTAAAATGAGAGGTGAGGTACTATTTAGAAGAGCGTGTCTAAAAAAAGTCAAATTCCTCAAGTTACCTAATCAATCTCACCACATAATCAGAAAGTGATGAAACATGTCTTAAACTATAATGTTGTAATGAAGACAATGTGACAGTAATCCTTTGGCTCTAAAACTGGTGATAAACTCCCAAATTCTAATGAAGTGTTATACAATCATTTAGCACACACACACGAGTCCCAGGGACACATTTCAAAGGGCCTGATTCACCCAGTGGGGAGACCGGGGTGAGTGATGGTGAGCGATACTGGCCAGATTTATTTTTTTTATTTTTTTTTTATCAACAATCAACGCAGCATCAGACAAAGACTGTGGCCTTTCAGCATGCGATTCCTCCGTGACAGCAGATGACTCACGGCAGCAGAATGTGATAGAGCAGGAAACATCACTTGCAATTACAAGTGTTAACATCCCCGGGATAACTATAGTAAACATGCTATTTTCGAAACACTTTATGGGCCACTTGAGGGACATCCATCTGCTGGAATTGGAGAAGACAAGGTGGAATAAAGCACCAAAACATCTTGGAAATGTGATCTACACTTGCTCTGCTTGTTGCCCTAGTACAAAAATAAAAAGGATAAACAACTTTAGACAATGCCTTGGGATGCACGATATTGGATTTTTGGCATTATGCTGATACTTTACTAATTATTTTGGACACTAGCTGATACAGATAAATGCACATTTTTCCAACTAAATGTACAGAACATCATGTCTCTCTTGTAGTGGAATTAACATATTATTATGCCTACTTATGGTGATGGCCTACTGGCAGGTGCAGACATAAAATACACTGCTTTTCAACAAGTACACATTCACTGGACAAAAAATAAGAGAAGTACTGCTTCGCTGGTGCCCGTTTCTCTTCGTATGAATGACTGGATTGGGTCTTGAGAAGGAAAATTATATATGTAGCATTAAAGGAATGTGACTTGGCTCCTCTTAGCATTACGATGCTGAGCAACCATTGCATATAGCAACATCAAAACCTCCATACCACAGACATAACCGTGCCACATGTGCATGAAACGCCATCTTACTGGCCTGTCATATCGGCAGAAATATTGGGCCAAGCCCAATTTGAAAGCCTTCACCTGCTGATATCCATGACATGCTGATAATATTGTCCGTCCCTAACAGTGACCAGTGTATCCTTGCAGTTATACTGAATATGAGTTTAAGTTTTTTTTATATAGACACAGTTTTAGTTAAGTGTTTTTGTATAGTTTCATTTTTCTTGAAAACACAGAGTAGTGTAATGTTACTGTAACCAAGTGTCCTGGATTCACCTAACCGAATAAACTTGATAAGGAAACAATAAACAGGATGAAAAGTCTAGACTTCTCAATCTAAACATAGTTATTTATTTAGAACATGTTTCAAATTTATATTTAGAGCATCACAAGCAATGAGGTGGCTTAACAACAATATAATAGATAGAGAAATCTGAAAAAGATAATTTGCATTTGATAGGGTTGGGTGCCAAAATCTGGTGCCAACACAGCACCAGTTCAAACACAACCAATACCTACTGGACTGAGTCACAACTCAGGTTACGAGTCCTCATTTCGGTGCCTCATGCCTGAGCTGTCATTCAAATAGTCGCCCTCTGGTGCAGACGTTACAGACGCATCACCAAACGTGCCTAGTTAACATTACAACAGCTCTCACTCTACACGGCTCTGGCAGCAGGTAGCCTTCTGCTAGGTAGTAGCTACGTAAACATGGTGAAAATGCTGAGCTAAACAGTCTGAAGTGCATCTGTATTTCACTCCAAATGATTTCAATACTGGTCTGGATGTCCAACAAACAACTGCTGTGTTGTGCAAATGGGAGAAGCATCTGGTGACCCACGGGACATGATCTCACCATCCTGGGAAAATAAATTTGAGACAAACAAGTAGAGAGATGGCCCCAGAGAAGGGAGCAGACACTAGATGAGACATGTCCTAATGACCTGCCATTTGTATCTATGAATGGAAGACCACTGATGATGATGATGACAGCAGCCTTCATCAGGCTAGAATCTATGATCATATTCTTCAAAAGAGTAACTGAAGGTTGAAGTTGGAATTGTTATTTATTTTGCTGTTATTATGCTGTTCTTTCATGTCACTGACCGTCAGTTATTTGCTTCCTTTTTCAAAAAGTTATTGGTTCAGGCACCATTTAGGCACGGTACCATTTTAAAAGTATTGTTTTAGCACCAACATCAGATAAAACACAAACGACACCCAACTCCAGTGCTCAACTGTTGACTACTTAAAGGTTGGGGCTCGCATGAAGTTGTAGCTATTCAGAAGATAAATGTTTTGGTATTGAGCTGATCAGATCACCCCCAGTGACTGAATTTAATTCCAACAAGTAAAGAGTAGCATGTTCAGTAAAGATGGTGGGAATTTATTCAACTCAGATGTGCTTAACTTTAGATGGATCATAGAATCGGGTACCAAATCGATCTACAGATGCTTCAATTTAACATGACACTCAACTTTTCTATAGACGTCAGTTTTTGAGACAAGACTGAGCCCAAAATGGGGCCTGCAACAGACCAGGTGAGCCTTGTTTTTAGCAGTCAGCAGTCAGTATAAAACAGAGCAGTCAATAAAATGTTTTGTTTTTTTTTTATTATTTGAGTCACTGCAACCACTCACCTGTCACTCACTCACACACACAAATCATTGCATGATCTCCTCCAAGCTTGGAGATAATTAAGAATAGTCATAAACACTTCAGGTATAAAAACATCTAAGAAAAACAAGCTGAATTTAATGAGTGTACAAGAATGCAGGTGGGGAAACTGGATAATTAATATTGACCCACCCTTCACACCACATCCTGTCAATGTGCCATCAAAGAAGATATGAAAGCAAAATTTGAGGCGGCTCTGTGATTATCATTTGAGTACTGGTTGTGCTGGGCAACTAGCGATGTGAGTCTATAAATCAGAGTGAATGTGAAGCAGGGTGTTGCTGGAAAACAGCAAACACACGCGACTTTACATGAATAAAATGGCAGACGGTTTTCACTTAATTAGGCTTCAGAAGCCAATTTGTTACATAAGCATTTTTCTGTGTGTCATTGTTTATTAGCGTGACTCGCACAGAGGTGTTTTGAAACCAAGTCAAAGCACAACACCCACTCTGAGTACAGACTGTAGAGGGAGATTTCTATAAATATTCAAAGGAGCAACAAGGAAGATATTTATTGGCCTATAGCACAAAATGACCAATATATCTGTGGTTGGTTGACAGTGTTGATCAATATCAATGACTTCACTGCCAGGTGTTGAGATTTCTGGCTCTCAAAGTCCATTTTCCATCCTGCACCCCACCCACTGGAATTTCAGGACTCTCCAAATCGATCCCTGACGTATTTTCACTTTCAACGCAACTATGAAAGACAAGTGAGAAACCAATATCATGAGGCACGTCAGCTATAAAACAGAAATACGTGTCAGGTGCAGGTCAAAAAGCAAATTTGGCACGCTGATATATTACCCTCTTCTACTCTTCTGTACACGCAATTGACAAGGGAATTTCTCTCCATTTAGAAAGTGTGGCTTAATGGGTCATGGGGTTGTTAAAGCTGTGTCTAATTACTGCTAAAAAAAAAATACATAGAGTGCACACAACTGTTCTGGATCCGCACACACAGGAAACACAACAATGACTACATCAGTTATTACAGGGATAGTACCTGAGTTAGTGGACAGAACAGAGTACATAAAAACTTTTAAAAATGTATACAAACTGAATGCAACTAAAAAAGCAACAATTTGTTAATTAATAATCAGGAAATGAATCTATAAAGTTGTATTAAGTAATGAATTGTTTGTGTAGTCCAAGTCATTTTAATGCACAATACGTAAGTTCTGCTGCTAGGGGTCTCTCATATTAAAGCAATAACAAATGAAATAGTCTGATGACATCTGAAGTAGTGTGGGATAATGGGAGCTGTTTTCTTCATTGTTGTAAGGAGCACTCAGTCTGTTAGCTGTTTTACTGAACTAAGATGAGCTTAATTGGCTCGTTAACTACGTGTAAAATCTATATTTAAAAAAGCTAAATGCTAACACATAATGAGAACAGCAAATAACGGCGAGTAGGAAATGCACAGTTACCTTGAACAAAATTATGGATTTCTCTGGGTTTGACCATTGTGGAAAACATTCATTCGTTGTCTGTAACTGCTTATCCTTGACAGGCTGCAGGGGGCTAGAGCCTATCCCAGATGACACTGGACGAGAGGCGGAGCACACCCTGGACAAGTCACCAGTTCATTAGGGCTGACACATAGAGACAAACAACCACTCACAGTCACATCCACACCTATGGGCAATTTAGAGTTACCACTTCACCTATTGTGCTGCATCTGGACTGTGGGAAGAAGCCAAAGTACCCAAAGAGAACCCACACGGACACGAGGAGAACATGCAAATTCCGCACGAAAGGCTCTGCCCCAGCCACAAACTCCTGGCTGTGGGATTCAAACTCAGAACCTTCTTGCTATGAGGCAACAGTGCTAACCACTGCACCGCCGTGCCGCCCTTGTTGAAAAACATTTGTTATATTATACACTCTTTCTACCGATTTGTGATGACAACTTCAATATCTTTGGTTTATGGACTTGGTTCAACCAAAACAAACAATACAAATTGGACTCTTGGAAATTGTGAGGGGCATTTTTATATTTTGATAGAATTGAGAAAAATAAACAACTGAGACAAATGATGAATTGAGACGATTTGAAGTGATCCATAATGAAAGTCATCATGTTAAGTCAGGTGAGTTTCTCAAATAATCTGGTTAATGACCCCATACTTGCAAAACTAATGGCATTCAATTGGTCTCAGCTGTTCTTTGTTTTTAGCACCAACTGGCAAATGTTTGTATTCTGACACACTAAAATAAGAAGGTGAACATGGTAACCCTTACTTGTTAAACATCATCATGGCAGCATTGTCATTGTGAGCATGTTAGCTTGCTGATGTCAGCATTTAGCTCAAAGCACCACTGTGCTCAAGTACAGCCTCACAAAATTGGTAACATGGCTGTAGACTCTTGTTAACACTATATCAGCTGGATAATTAAGTTCATTCCTGGGTAACCTCTTAAAAATAAAGACAAATGAAACATTTAATGCTCAGCGACTCGTTAAAAACAACAATAACGGTAAAACTCCTCTGACTTCTGAGAAATGTTTTACAACTTTGCGAAATATCTGAAGCTCTCTGAACATCTGGACTATGATTAAGCCAAAAGGTATGAAAATGGGTACAATATAAACCACTGAAATCACAACTATTTGTCATCTGTGTTGATATCTGTTTAATTCATGAGACACGGAGGAGCAGCACCATGGCAACACACAGGCCCCACTCTATTGAGAAATACTGACAGTGCTTTTACGTGGAACAGATCAAAACCGGTTACAAAATGGTCCGAATATCAGACTATCAACATCTGTGGCTTAACACTGTTGAGATTTCTGGCCTTCGAAAGTCACTTTCTGGTTTGTTTTGGAACAAAGTCTCACCGCCAACCCCACTGATATACTGACACGCTACTCACTCACATTTTTAACTGCATAATAATGGAAAACTGTGCTACGGAGGAGCTACTGGCGAATCATTTAAGCCTTGAATGATTTTAGAGTAAATTTTCTTATTACAGTGTCAGCTCTCATGCAGCATCGTTTTCAAGATGTGAGCACTGTATGTTATCTCGGGGAGATTCACAACAAATCAGAAATTAAATACCTCAAGATAATTTAACATGACAGCTTTGGTAAATCAAAGAGTCAAATGAGGTAAAAGACACCTCTGAGGCCAGTTTTTCTGCAAAGTGCGGGCACTGAGACATTTATGTGGGTTTCAAGTTTACAGTTTGGCACCTGGAGACTCATCTCTGCCACCGCTCAGTTTTGTGATGAAGGATGATAAAACTGATTTATGTTTAGGCAAAAATCTAGAGCAGCTTTAAAGTAGCACAGTCAAATACCAATCTAATTCAGTAATTGCTCTCATAAAACAGAAAGAACAAGACTGCTGGTTTGACATCCATTTAATGTTTGGCACAGCATGATGGAGTAATGCTGAAGCCTAAAATTCATGAAGTCTGTCTAGCCACCATATAACTTGCAGCAGTTTCCTGTTGCGAGTATTTATTTGTGAGTGTACATGTAGTACGTATGCCTGAGGGTATGTATTACTGAGCGCTCAGATTGAAAACAGCACTACATTCAAGAAAAAAAATGCAACGGGCTGCACTGGTGGAGTGTGTCACATTTCAGTTATTAGAGAAATACAATCCAATATTATTACTGGATCGTATTGAGAAACAGATTAATTAATCTGAAGACTTATCAGACAGTTATATTACACAGTGAAGATGGGAGAAAAAAGGATTCTGAAGTATCATGATTCTTTTTCTAATGTTGGATTTCTTCTTTATATTAACTAGCATTTAATCTGTTAGCTCAATGCTAACACATAACGGGAATTCTCATTAAAACCTTAGCGTAAATTAGCATTGCAATATCTTACTAAACGGATCCATTTTATTTTACATGCTTAATGTAAAATCAATCGTGTGTTCATACTTTCATGCATATATTTTCTATGTTCTGTGGAAACAAACTCATAGCTGCTGATGCCACATTGTTAACTCAATCTGCTACTCTTTCTTCAACACTCCACACTGAGGAGCTACAGCAGCCTCAGATGGTCAAAACTCACATTTGTGCTACGTGGAGTTTTGGGGGACTTTATTCATTTTGGCCTAAATCTTATCTATCATCTTATTATTCCTTATCTATCATCTTATTATTCCTATAGTACCGGTTCTATGAGCAGGAACTAGGGCTGCACAATTAATCGAAAAAGAATCAAAGTTGCAATGTGGCCGAGCGCAATATTGAAATTGCAGAACGAGAACAAAATCACAACTATTTGATAAAGGAAAAATGTAAGAAGAGACACCATTGTAATGACTTTTAGTAGTTTTTAAAATTATGATGCCATACTGACCATTCCCACTAAACGTATCACATATCGCAATCACAATTTCAGTAAAAATATTCGCAATATGACTTTTTTTTTTTACCATATCATGCAGTCCTAGCAGGAACACATAAAGTTTCCTTCAAAAATTTCTCACTCAAACTCAAAGACTGACTACATGTTTCATTGTTTTTGGAAATATGACTCATGATGTACAGTCTCTAGAAGTGTATGATTCAACTTTTTCCTATGGTCTACTGTTACAAAAGCAAACAAAAACTGCAATAAATCATAATGCCAAATCGTAGCACTTAAGAATCGCAATACATAACGAATCAGCACCCAAGGATCATGATAATATTGAATCGAGAGATAAGTATATCGTCCCAGCCCTGCTACACAGTGGTTTAAACTGCTACCAGATAAAATTTTACAACACTGGCACGTTATCAAGGGGGACCATCGTTTTATCCTCTGTCTCGTAAACAGCAGAAATACAGCGTTCATGTTAGAATAATGCATCAGGGATGTCACTTGCACATATTTGCTAATAGAGGGTATTGCACAATAACACCACATGGTGTTGAGTCATGTAACCTGCATCAACTGATTTTTTTTTTTGTGGTAACACAACATTAGCATATCAAACTTGTTACCCAAGAGTTGCCACCTCACATATCCAGCAATAGAGCGACACTGTCATTCATTTGGAGTCATATTCCTGGTTGCCTGAAAAATTTAAGTTTATATTCACTCTCTTTTTGCCATTGCTGGAGCCCTCTGGGTCAATTACCGCTTTGTGAGACGAATAGCTCAGAATCAGATTGCCAACGTCTTTCAATGTCTGTCAGCTACTCCTGCACAACCCTTTAACTTGTCAAGACGATGATGACACTACCTCAACTGGCTTCTTTAAAACCATAAGGAGCAGCAGCTTTATTCAGAGTAGGGCTGGGCAGTCGATTGAAATATTACTAAATTGCAATACGGCAATATTCAAATCACAGGAGCTGCAATTGTTTGATAGAGGTAAAATGTGTCACATCATACCTTTATAAATGTAGGATTGTGGTGCTGCAACTGCACCTGGCCTAAAAATTATAGATGTAAGGCAACATGCTTGTTTGGTACAGACCCCTGCAAAAATCACTAGAATATGTTAAACATTTGCTTGTTTCACTTTCTTAAATGAAAGAATTTGCTGCTTTTCTTTGTCATTTATGATAATAAATAAAGAGTCTTTGGGCTTTGGACAAAAGAAGCAATTTTAAGAGCATTTCTCATTGTTTCAGTGACAGTGAAAAGAATTGGGACAATCAAAAATCAAAAGAATCATTATATTGCAGCTCTAAAAATCACATCAGTGAAAATGAAATGCAAAAATTACCTTCCCCAGTAAAATCTTGATTCATATGGCAACATCATAAACAACACACTGTGGTCACACTGGTGCAGCACATACACATACAGCCTTTCTATCCATCTGGTCACCCTTTAAGTTTGGACAGCAGACACCTGCTGTGTGCCATCCTTCTTTCAAGACTGCAGGAATATGTGTGACTGGAGTTACTGAATAATGAAGTGAACAAGAAAATGTGGGTATTTCCTACCAACCTCAACATTACAAAGAAACAAACATGTTCCGTAGGGTCATGAGAGGAATGATGAACTCAGTCACAACAGCACTGACAAAAAACTGGACTCTCCGCATATCTATCAGTTGAAAAGATTTACTTTATATTCTGACTAAAGGTTCTGCCCTGCCCCATTCGAGTCTGATGGACTAGTCTCTCAGGGCAGCTGCTGAGACATTGCTTTCTGACTTTATGTGCTGGAATTCCCATGGCAAACTTCTCAGGACCTACAGGTCCCACATGGCGTAAATCTGAAATGCACAGTAATAAGCCAGGATCTCACTGGGCAGGAACAGCAATATTTAGATGACATCTTGAGAAAACTTGAGGATTAAAGCGCCGTTGTGCGCACCAAGAATGATAACTATGACTATAACTATAAATATAGTTTTAAAGTGATATTCCACCGCAGAATAATAGTCCACTCATACTCACCCCTATGCCGATGTGAAGATGGGTGAAGATCTTCAGTTCACAAAACAATCCTGGAGTTTCAGCAGAAAACAGGGTTGCAGCTAATGGCAGTAATTGGAGACCAAATGTAAATGTAAAAAAAAACAAAAACAACACAAAATAAACACAAAATGTCTCCACCCTGCTCGTGTGGTGTAATCCAAGTGTCCGCGAGCTGCGACATTAAGATTTAACCACAAAAGACGCCATTTACACCATGTTTTTAGCTGAAATGTCAACTGTTGCATGTAGCAGGTAGCATGTAAACATGGCGTCGATCTCGTGATATTTTCACAGGTGCATCCATTAAGAGATATATGAAGTCTCAGATCGTCATAGGGGTGAGTACATATTGAGTGGACTATTATTCTGTGGTGGAATATCACTTTAAAAATCATTCTAACTCAAATGGATGGTTGAGTCCACACCACAACTATAGAGACAAAAGGTCTGGTATTGTTTTAAAAAAAATGATACCAGTACCCTTAAAGTGATACAGATACCAATTGTCTACTCTATTTGATACTGTTTTTACATGGTGCAGCTGTCCACCTTCAAGTTTTGCTTGATGACATGCTTCATCATGTTGGTTTTTCTTGAAACAATCCTTCCTCATGCTATGCATTTAGTTTTATCTGACACCACAGGTGTGTAGAATAGCCATACTTTCAAACATTTCGGTGGCAAAAAGTCTTTTTTTTTTCTAGATCTGAGTACAAAAAGGATCAAACGCAAATATGATTTGACTAGAGAAGTTTCAATACTACTTGGTACTGGGTTACTTCAATCAATGACTTTAAAGGTACTGAGTGCTGATACCCACCCTACAGGACAATAACAGCTGAAGAATATTTTCACTTGTAACTTGGTGAATGATGTGTTTATTTCAACCAATCCAGAGTTGGTGATTGTTATAACAGTGGAAAGAGAAACCAAGGCTGTTATGATTAGTTTTATTTTGTTTCTGTCTGTTGAGCTTGAAGTGTGTTTTGCAATGAGTTACCAGGGCAAAACAAGCTTTTCTTAGTTCGGTGAAAGACAGAAACTTCTGATTAATGATTTGGATGTAGTAGACATACATAGTAAGCTTGCCATTCACACACATCTCTAAGCTGAAACGAGGGGCAATGACACACACACACCTGAGCCACTGTGCTGGGCCAACAGCGACCAATGCACTATCATTTGAAGGCTCTATTGTGGTCCATTTCTGCTGCTTCTGCCATATCTTGTCTATTAATGTGCAACATAATGATAATAAATTTTATTTGTATTGCACCTTTCATACATACAACACAGCTAACAATGCATTACATAACTCTGTGTGTGTGTGTGTGTTATATTTATATAGGCTGCATGTGTTGTACCACTGCATCCTTCTGACAAAGTGGCAGTGCACTGACACCGCCAGTGAACCTCGCCACAGCCAGATCATATTAGTTGCTGGCAGTAGAATACAATGACAATGACTGTCTGAACCTGGTAAACACTGCATAAACAGCTACAGATCAAATTGTTCTGTTATTTCTCTCTAACCATGTCCGCCAGGAATACGTGGAACATTGTCTTTCCCCTGGGCAAATTGGTATTTTCCACCTGTAAATACTAAATATCTGATCTTGTATTTTTCCACACAGAAACAACACATACTGTGATTTTCCATTGTTTGGAAAGGAAGTGCGAGGAATGTTTAGGCCTCACATTTATACAAGTGCATATCGCTCAGTACTGAGGGAGGGAATATTCTCTTTCAAACCCATAAAGAGCACCATGGTATTACATACCAGAGGAGCAGAGTTAATAAAATCCTTATAATTCCTGCTCTTCTATCTCAGTGGTAATAAAAACACAGAATGAAATGTGGAACTATAAATAGACACTGAATATCTAATATTATCCCATAATGGGTTCCTGCCAATATTGAGCTCACATTGTGCTCTACTGACCCGACTGTGGAAATCAATCACAGCTTCATCCGTCCCCTAACCAAACACCATATTGTCTTGATTTCTTGTACATGTAATGTAAAAGCTATTCTTGCTGCACCAATTCAAGGAGAAACAGAAGATCTTACACCACTGATGTGGATGTAATGATACAATTCAAAGGCCTGTCAGATGGATTCTGATCTATCTGTTTTGGAATTATTAAATTCTGCGGCACGAAACGCATCCTGCAAAGCAGATACAGGGCAGCTAATTTAAGAACTGGAAAGAATCATGTTAAAACACAGATCACTGATTCACCCTCTCTGGCCTGCATGAAGCGTGCCGTGTTGTTGCCATGACGGCGCTGTGTGTATCTATTCAAGGCATCCAAACGCATGACTCATGTGCTTATAGACGCATCAAACCTCTATGTGTCAGTGGATTTGTAAAGTCATAACAAAACAGACCTGAAATTGGCACCATTTCTTATAGAAATGCAGCCTACGGACATGACGAAGATGATGATTGTGGGGGTGGCAGTGGTTGAAATGTGGCCTGGGATTGCATCAGCTGTATGCAGGTCAACACAAGTTGGAAGTAAAAGATTTTGTGCAAACTGGGAAGGTCTGTCATTACTTTTAATCTGTCAACTGTCAGTTCAGTTTGTCAAAACACCAGGACATTAACTTTAAATTGATAAGGGTTCTATGATTTCAGGTAATTTGACAGTGTGCTGTCAACGCTGTAGCTCAGTTCATTTGGTCTGATCCAAGGAAAAATACACTGTTGTCCTTTAGTTCTGGTTCCGGTGGGGTTTTTTTTAACAAACAAACAAATACTTCAGACTTTCTGGGCTGCTCTGAAGTTGATTACTGACTAACTCAAAATGGTTAAACACACAATAACAAGATTCTGCCCCTATGGGGTCTCTTACATTAAAACAATAACAAAAGATGCAGTTTGAGGACATCTTCCTTCCTCACTTTGGCATATCCGATATATCCAATACTGTCCCTGAAGTTATAGCAAGTTACCTTGACCATTGTTGGAAACATTTGGGGTTATGCAAGTACACAACTCAACAAAATATAGAAGACAGATCTAGATGGTTTTCAGACATTTTAATGTGTAAATATTAGCTTTAAGTCAAGTCTGGTTAAATTTTATTTGTATATACCAATATGACAAATTACAATTTGGCTCAGGGGGCTTTACAATCTGAATGACACTCTCTGTCCTTAGATCCTCAGTCCTGAGGAAAAATTTCCCCAGAAAACATCTTTAACAAGAAAAAATGGAAGAAACTTCCACAGAGGAGGGATCCCTCTCCCAGAGACAGACAGACATACATCATACTGTATGTTGCAACAAAAATGAATGAATCGTTAGCCAATTGGTAACACTACTTTCCTAATTCATTATTTGTTAAGTAATGTGCTAGTTTCGACTGTCTTAAATGTTGAGATCTGCAGATGTTCTCTGTTTTATATAGAGTAATCAAATCTCTTTGGGTTTTGGACAGTTTGTTAGCAATTTTGAGGTAGGCATTTCTCACTATTTTCTGACATTGCATTGTAGCCCTTCTCTAAACTCTACATATCTTGAATATAAAATCTCCATCTAACAGTTCAACCTACCTAGGTCGTTTCACAAAGAGAGACTTTAACGCTGGCTTAGATCTGATTAATAGCCAGACTTGAGATGTCTAAACTCATCCATTGCACAAACCGTTCCATTTCTTGACTTTGTTACACAGAACTGATTAGCAGTGATTTCTGGGTAAAAAAAAACTTGAAGAAATTTCTTCAAAGTTGGTACAAAAATCCATTTGGACTCAAGAAAAACAGATTAGATAGTCAAAAGTCCGTCCCATTCTCTCCAAACACGACATCTCAGGAACACCTGGTGGGAATTTCTTCAAATTTGGCACAAATGTCCACTTGTCATTATTATTATTATTATTATTATTATTATTACAGACATTGATTTCAACAGAAACTTGATTGGTTGGTGGAGGCAAGTAAAGGTGAGATGATAATTCTATTTTCAATCTTTTAAAAAACAAAGAAGCAAAAAGGGAGACCGAGCAACCTGTGTACAACTTCTTTGCTCTGTTCACTCTAGCAGAAAATGTTTTTACAACAACGTTCCAGTAGCATAAAATCTCATTGTAACACAGACTTGAGATGCTGTGGCTTCTTAATGTGGCAGGCTAACCCAAATCAATGCGACTGACGATGTCCTCACTGTTGTTTACTTCCAACAGGTTACTGCAGGCTCTACTAACTTTACAAACAAACTTACAAACTTTTCATTACTTGCACCAACACAGTGTTTAGAAATCACAAATTTTGAGCCATGTTTTTTCTTTGAGCAGGTGTCACTGATTGTTTTCATGGAAACACTAGTTCTGACTTTGCCTGAGGGTGGGCTGGCTAGCTTTTTAGGCTTCGAATAAACCAGGCTTTATTGCTGTGAAACTGTCCAACTTGCATTAGACCAGTTTAAGAGCCACATTAAGTCCTAACAATCCAAACCAGTCTGAAGTTTATGAGACTGGCCCGTGGGCAGAGATGAGATAAACCTTGACTCTTGAGATGAACTTTAAAACCAACTGAAGCACTGACTTTTAAAACTGTATTTAAAAAAAAAAAAAAAAAAACTTACCTTAGTTTGGAAATACTTTGACCACAATGTGCGGTCCGGTCTAAAGGTAAAACTCAAACTTTACATCGAATTTAATATTAATTTTCAATACATTTCTAAAATATGGAGCCTTTTGAACTTTTGGCTCTTAATTTATCAAATGTCTGTGGAAATTATTCTGTTGCTAACTAGAAAAACCTTATTGCATGTTAATCTTCACACATGCAGAACACACTGCCCTTGTTTATAATGCTTGGAAGTAACTACTGGTGCGTGTTAGTAGCACTCAGAATGATTAAAGTGGTCATCTGGAGGTTCATGAGTTCAGTATAAAGCACATGTTCCTTTCTTAAACTTTGACAGTGCATGCAGTTGCCGTAACAACACAGTCCTAATTTAAATACACTTAACCTTTTGTAGTGATTTAAAATCACAGATGGCTAACTCGGACTGAAACAGAGCCATCCAAAAACACGCGTCCTTTAGAATGAATGCAGCCATTAACATTTAAACCCAATTTAACTGCCTTAAAGCAAGCATGGTCAATAAACACTCTTATAACTTCACAAAACAACTAGCCTCAAGACCAATATTGAAAGAGAAAACAAAAAAATATATATTTAAATGGACTTGGTGCACATAAGTCTCCCATTTGCAAAGCCAAAAATAAACATTTGAGAGAGAGCAAAAAATGTTTTAGGGCAATTTACAAAACCCTGAAAGGCACAAAACCAAGTCTTTCAACACTTTCTCAAACAAAAGGGGTGCATTAAACCAGAATTAAGATTTGCACAAACTAATAAGCACTAGTCACGCCATTTTGGGGATTGCTGACTCGATTATAATCTCTATCTGCATGTTTTTTGTCTGACTGTCTACATGTGGGGTGGATGGGTTGACATGAACTGTCCCACAGTCCCTCCCACTGGGTCTGGCATTCAGGTACAGCTCCCTCCCTCCTTCTATAAAGCCTCCCATGTTAGCAGTGTAAACTTCAGACTTCAACTCATGGTAAACTCTTTACAGCCTTGGAAAAGACACCTAATTCTGATAAACAGTACACAACACACTTGGATGTGCATCATAAATTTTCTACACCACATTACAAGCTAGAGCCTGAGGTAAGTGACTTTTTACACAATTTCAATTCAAGTTTAAGATTATTTTTAGAAGATTGCTCAAGGATTCTTCCGGTGTCTAAGAATGTAAATTGATGGCCTGTCAAATTTGGGAGAGGAGTTAGGAGCACTAGGAGTTGAGTAAGGACTGGAATTTTTATTTTGAGATTTTGCATGGACTGATGACTGGATGTTTCATCAATAACCTGCCTTGCAAATCCATTAATACTGGTTTGTAATTGACATACCAACTTTGATTCTCAACCATCCTGTTGTGCAGCTATAAAGTTTACTTAATGTTGTCCTAAACTAATCAAACACACATTGTGGCAGCAGTTCAGAGCTAATCTCCTAATATAATTTCTATCTTTACCCACTGACAGCTCCCAGCCAAAATGAGATTAGCCCTGCACACTGTCATCTGCTGCTGTGTTTTCACCACTGTCCTGCCACTGGTAAAAGGTGCCACAGGAGAGCTCAGTCTGAAAAAAAGGTGAGCTGCCTGATCATGATGCCTACCACGATGAGAACATTGTGTTCATTCTAAGAAAAAAGCCTCAACCTTCTGTACTTGAGCATTCAAAACAGGTGCTCACCACCAATAACACAAGAGATATTCATATCAAGTCATGTATGTTACTTAATGAGAAAAAATATATAAAACTAAAAATATCCCGATAAAAGTCAGAGAATTTCAGTTTTGCTATGGCTCTGCAGTTAACGGATTTTAAAGGCCAATGTTCTAAAATTCTGTTATATCTATAGGCCAATGTCTACATACACAGAAATAATGTTTGATAAGGATCTCCAAGTTAGTTACTACAGAAGAGTGATAAACATGTTGTGTGAAGGGCATTTTACAATTGAAAAATAAACTTGTCAGTGTTCTCCAGTGGACAAACTATGTAACAGACACACTGTCTCCACTTTAAACATGCCTTAACATTTCTATGCTGCAATTTCTTGTTACTCTCAACACACATATAGCCAATACAACACATTATTGCTAAACTAATATCGACTGACATGTCATTTATTGGAAACAAGTAAAGATCGACCACTCTTCATGATAATGCAAATTTGCACAAGAAAATTCTGTAACTTCTTGAGCTACACTGGCATCAAATTAAACAATCCTTATATTTTGGATGTGTGATGCTGTGTCATACATCACTTTATGTCTCTACCCTACAATTTGTCTCTGTGAATTAGAGTCCGTTTTCTGCTGTCACAATCTATTCTGTTCTTTGTGCCAGGTTTAAAGTATGGCTGCAGGGCCGTATGAAAAGAGAGCTACGCAACTTAGAAGCAGCCAATGAGGAGTGCTCTGAAATCCATGTTGGACCACAGCAGGACAACGATGGAAAAGTTGTCTCATCTCTATCAAGGTAACAAGAAAAGCTGCATTTTTATGGCTGACAGATTAGAAAAGGGGATGAAATGCAATGAATGTCCATAGCTGGAAGCGAACCAGAGGCAATTTAGGATTCCAACTAAACTGTCCTTATCGATTAATCTGCAGATTATTTTCACCATTAATCAAATTAAAGTGATGTTTTTAAATTGATTCTTTTGTCACTTTGTTAGTTCAAAACCCACAGACCTTTCATTCGCTATCATAAATGACAAAGAAAAGTATAAAATCCTTTCATGTAAGAAGCTGGAAAGAGCAATAACTGACTTTTTCTTGGAAAATGACTGAAACCATTAACCGATTAACAAAATATTTGGCAAGCAATTTTTCTTTTAATCCACTAATCAATTAATCAACTAATTGTTGCAGCTCTAGTCCAGTTATAAGTTGTCCCACTTAATAAATGCAGTGCTTTGGGGGTCTCATGGTGGCCTTATGATTAAGTGTTTCACAGTGCTGCAGATGCTGTTTGGAATTTCAAATGAAATGTCCCCCATGTAGAAAATGATGAACATTTTTAAGACAAAGTGTAACTAAAGACCGAGGATGATCCATGCTCTGTTGATAGATTTACGTGAATTTAGATCTTGCTGACAATTTAAATTTAACAACCAGTCAACATGTGTGTTGCCAGGTCAGAACAACTCTGGAAAGCTGTCTGAAAATGGAGCATAAATATCTCTTTTCTTTTTCCAGCTTTGGCCTAAATATCAGACGCAGGAGGTCAACCTCACCCAAATCATCTGGCTGCGTCCTAGTCACATGTGCCTACCATGACCTGCTCCACCGACTGCACCAGATAAACAACAAGCAAAAAGAGCCCAATGCCCCTGAGAACAAGATTGGCTCGAAAGGCTACGGACGCCGACGCCGCTCACTCCAGGATGTCACTCAGCTTGCCCTCCAGACAGGAAGACAAAGCAGTGAAGCTGGTCAGCGACCGTGCAGACACTTAAGCACATGCTCAGTGGCCTAAGACAGGAATGGAAAGACAAAGGAGAATCCTTGTTGGGGTTATTTGCTCACAGCAGATGAAGATAAGTGCCCTCAGAGGTTTTATTCCACAGATTTACAACTAAACATGCAAAAAGAACGGCTGCTACATCTGTACAGTCCGTCAGAGGAAGATTTGCTCAGGTCACTCTGGATGAGATTCCAATAACAGATACTCTTTGTGCATGCTTAGGTGCAGGTTTCAGTGTGTCTGAACAAGTGTGTGATTTATGGAGGAATTCAAGTCAGACCTGTACGACTTGACAAGAATGTCTGTCTCTTCTTCAGCATCCAAAGTGAGCTTGGCAGCTGAGATAGAAGACAATCCCTGAAGATCTTCTCTGACATATCCATGAACTGAGGAGGAACCAAGCCTGGGATGGGGAGGACTTTTTCTCAAGAAACTGACAGTACTGGACCCCAAACTGCGACAAGCAGGATCCTTTCACAAGTGAACTGAATGTAGTGAACTACTTGTGAGGTGCAATTTATACAATATGTACTAGTCTACTACTATCAGCATGTATATAAGGATTTATATAAAGCTACCTTATATTTAAGCACACAATACAACTATATTTTTATACAGCCAAAATACTTATTAAACATGTCTCTTTTTGTATTTTAACTTCAATGAAGTATGTATCTTAACTGTAAATAATTATCATGTCCTGTATTCCTCATGTGAGTTATGTCTCTTATCACAGAGTTATGTGTTATATCAATTGCCTAGACATTTTTGTGGTGATTATATTATTGGAAATTAATCATATTAGAGATGTTTTGCAGACATTTGTTTGGATGGTGAAAGTCATACATGACAACTTAAAAACATCTGCAAATTAGTCACAGTTTTTGGCTGGACTGAAGGTTTGGAAGGTGATGGAGAGCCTCTTTTTTGCTATGAAGGACTGACGGGCTGATAAAAGCGTTGTGCTGCCATCTAGCTTTACAGTGGGAAACATTTAACAAATGCAGGCCCAATGGTTTTGAAATCAATGCTGCTTCAACATAGCACTTATTGTGGTTATGCTAAATGTTTAATCATAAATGCCTTTATCTGCTTCTTTATTTGAATGTAATAAATCCTAATTTACTCATAATTCAGCTGACATTACTTGACTTGGTATTAGGCAACATGATTTATGTCTTGTTGTGGTGAACATGGCAGAACTTGTTTCTTTAAATAAATGAATGCAAGAATGAAAAGAACCTCAAGCAACTTTGGCATTATTTGTTGTAGGGTACAGTGTACCAGTATAAAAAACAATATCAATGCCTCTTTCAACTTCACAACAAAAAGAAAAATGTCCTAGGCACACAAAATATTAATATTAAGGAAAATGAAGACTAAATTGATTTGAGTTTTTTCATGAGATCTTTTTTTTATAGCTTCCATACTTTGATATGATCAAATGTTACTATTGTATTGTGTTAAACATGTGGTATTAAAAAAAATAATCAAAGTATTGGTAGTTTTGACAACCTGATTTTGTTGACCACAAACATTCTGCTTGTGCATGCACAGTACATGTGCCTCATCATTTTATGATGGTATGCAAGTCCAAAATATGTGAACTAATGGTGTGCATTCCATTCTAAAAGTAATACATGGTTTATCAGCTGCACTGTCTCAAAGTAATGCATGCACTTAAATTAAATTTGTCTTGGGTCGAGATGTTCCAAAAATTGTGTAAACATGACATTTCAACAAAATGAATTATCTTTTGGCCGAGACAATCCAAGTTTTTGATGAATGGAGAAAAAGAAGCAGTGTGCTCTTTTTCAAACCAGGAACAAATGAGCACTAAAAAGAGATATTAATCACTGAGGAATTTGACCCCACTGATAGTATACACAGTGGTCAAACTGTTCTGAAATTGTGAACAACTTCACCATAAATCTGGTTATTTTTCACAAAAACACTTAAATCTCCCACACCAGAATAAACAGACCAGATTAAGAAATAAAATTAACGTCTTAAATCTCTATGACTCTGCAAAGATTTATTTGTCAAATCAACTTTTTTGTTCCATTGTTGATTGTTTTTGTAATAAAATGTAGTTTTCTTTGAGACTTTTCATCCATAAAATTAAACTTTAATGGCATTTTTTAATGCCATTAACGTCCTACACAGTAACTGAAACAAGATGACTGTAGCTCTTCAGAATTGTTTGGGTCAACTGAAGAATTCACTATACACATATACAGTCATCCACAAGGCAATACGATTTCAACATCAACTCTTTTTTTGCGCCAAGTGGGAGATATTGCAGCCTTCAGAAATTCCTCACATCTCCCTCTCATCGTAAGACACAAGTTGATATTGGCTTATTGCAGATATATTAGTATCAGTATACAAGCTGGCCGATAAATAACAAGAAACTGTAGCACAGAAATGAAAAGGTTTGAGTTAGCTTAGAAACTGTCTCCATTACACAGTTTGTCCACCAGAGAGCACTGACACAATGTTTGTTCAACTGCAAAGCATCCTGCTGAGTATGTATCTTAATCACAATTCTTTAAAAGAAAAAAAAAACAAAGGAATGAAGGGATCCATGTCAAGACTGATTATGTGATGTATATGTCAGTATATCAGTTGTATTGGCCAATAAAATACAATATCAGTCAGGCTGCACTCATATTCACATCTCAAAGTGTGACAAATGTTTTTACCTAGTTGTCTGCATTACACGAACTGAACGACCAGAGAAATCCCTGCTGTGATCTTAAGTGGCACTCCTCTACTTTGAAAACTGTATTTCTGTAAAATCACCCCATCAAGGGAAGGGCGTACAAAGTGCATAATGGTGTGCACTCAAGTGGCAAGTCTAAAACCAATCACATGTCACAACAGTATAATGCACATGTAACAATTTTTGTGCCTTTACTGGACAGCGAGTAGAAAGCAACAAGAACTGGCTTTGGACCATGAGGCCACCAGAAACCTTTTCAAATACACTAAGTTTAAATCAGTTACTTCAGAATAATCTAATTTACAAACCCTAATAATGAAAAAGTTGGGAGGCATTCTAAAACAAATAAAAACAGAATGCAATGATCAGAAATACTTTTCAAACTATATTAAATTGAAGAGAGTACAAAGACAAGATACTTCACGTTCAAGCTCATTAACTATATTGTTTTTTGTAAATACACACTCATTCTTAATTTGATACCTGCATCACGCTCCAAAAAAGTTGGCATAGCAGCAGGATTACCACTGTGATACATCTCTGTTTCCTTAAATAACACTCAGTAATCATTTGGGAACTGAAGACACTAATTCTTGCTCACTTATACGACTTCAGTGGCTCAACAGTCCGGGGTCTCTGTCTCATATACCACACTGCATAATGCACCACACATTTTCAGTGGGAGACAGGTGTGGACTGCAGGCAGGCAGACAGGTCTAGTGCCTGAACTCTTTTACTACGAAGCCACACTGTTGTAACACATGCAGAATGTATCTTGGCATCATCTTGCTTAAATAAGCAGGGGTGTCCCTGTTGCTCCAAAACCTGTGTGAACCTTTCGGCATTAATGGGGCCTTCACAGATGTGACAGTTACCCATGATGCCATGGACACTAACATACCCCCATACCATCAAGCTGCTGGCTTTTGAAGGCAGGACTGGTAACTACTAGGATGGTCCTTCTCCTCTTTGTGTCCCAGAGCCCATGTAGTATCCTTTAATCGTGTTGCTTTTTAATACAGTGCTGCCTGAGGGGTCAAAGGTCACAGGAATTCAGTGCTGGGTTTCGGCCTTGCCCCTTATGTGCAGAAATTCTCCAGATTCTCTGAATCTTTTAATGATATTAGGGATTGTAGATGGTAAAATCCCTAATTCTGATACTATCACCTCTTAGCAAACCTGTTATCTGTCAAACATTCCAAACAACTTTCCCAGTCTTTTGTTGCCCCTATCCCAAGTTTCTGGAAACACATTGCAGTGTCACATTCAGAATGAGTGTTTATTTACAAAAAACAATAAAGTTTATCAGGTCAAATATTAAATATCTTCTTAAATGTATTTTATTGTATTTAATTCAATATAGGCAAATCACTGTACTCTGTTTTTAATTTAAGTTTTACACAATGACCCAACTTTGTTGGAATTGGGGTTTGTAATTTGACCAGTGTCTTATATTAAATACTGTATCAATGGCGAGCTATCCGGAGGCCATGAGAGGGCTAGAAATGTTTCCTTCAGTGTCCAGGTGGTGGTGTTGTAAGCCTTACTCCAACACTCTGGAACCACCAAAACCCCAACATGCACAGGATACTGTAGGTAGTCCACTTATGTTCATTAGCATCCATTAAATTAACTTTGCCAAAACAAATTTCAGTAAAAGTATTCTACATACACACTCCCTGTTATTAATCATAATTTGTTTATCATCAGTGATGTAACCAGGCATCACTGGGTGATTGTGGTCTTTGACCCAGCCAGGGTCAATCAGACCCTGACCTGTGTCGCACAAAGGTTAAGGCAACCTTTTTTTTTTTTCCAGTGATTGTTAAAACTTCCTTCTCTATTTAAATGGCAGAGGCGGAAGTAAGCCACACATGTTCAAGTCACAAGTAAGTCTTCTTACTGCCACCATTGACAAGATAATCCCTGAATCCACATTTTGTTCCTTTTGGATTATCTTCCACTGCCTTGTGCATTGGCCTCTGCTGGACTGCTGCATCCCAGTAGGTTGCCAAGTTTGCACGCATTGTGCTAGAAGCCACTCAGACATATTTCAAAATACAATACAATTTCACATGGGAACTACTTTACTTACTTTCTCTACAGTAGAATCTACAAGAAAGAAAGTAATTCCTACATGAAACTGCTCACAACAAGGCAGGCATCTCTACGTCAGTATCTCCAAAAATTCTCAGTATCTCCAAAATCACTACAGGCATGTAGTACTCATTTCTGGATGAACTGTTCCTTAAGTCTGATTCATGTTAGGACTCTGTGATATGGCTTATAAATTATATCTCAACTTCTTTTTTTATATTTTTTGGCAATACAGGGAAAACACAATAACACTGGTCCCTCCAAAAAGCAGACAACACATACAATCATGTCCCTGACCTGCAACCCCATGACAGTGTGACAGTAGATAATTTAAACAACATCAAAAATACAAAGAAAATAGAAAGAATAAATAAATAAAACATAAAATAAATTAAGCTATTAAAAAATAAAAAAGGGGGTAGAGATTTTTGTCATCGGTTATTGTAAATGTATGACCAACTCATAACCTGACCTCACCTGTCTTACCTTACCTGACCTCACTTGTCTCGCCTCACCTCATCTCATCTCACCTCACCTCACCTGTCTTTCATGTCATTTTCATTGTGTTACGCCTTGTTAGTTTATTTTTATCTTCTGAGTTTGATGTGATGCATTACATCTTTTACTCACCTGCCTTGTAAAGGAGGAGAGTCGTGTTTCCATTCAAGAAGAATTAATCTTCTTGCCAGCAGGGTTCTTAATGCAATAATGTGGTAATTATTCTTGCTTACGGCAGTATTATCCGATCTCCGATCCCAAAATCCCATATAAATTACAATTTCAAGAAAAAAAAGACATAGTAGGGTTGGACAAAATCAAAAATCACAATATTCATGACCTAATACTTTGACAAAATATTAATACAATGAGATTTTTAGCAAATAATCATCTCTAATGTGGATATAATGACTAAGTGGGTAAAGGCAAATAATAGAACGGCTAGAATAAGTCTAA
>JAJHUR010075326.1:12662-23109 GCA_027495735.1 Lutjanus campechanus | reverse complement strand
AACCACACAAGCCAACAAAGGCAACGAGTACCAGCCAATCAGAGACAGAGTAGGGCGGAATATGACTTTGGTCTCCTGGGAAAAAAAGCATCCCAAATAGGCTTTTTGGGGGGCTTTAAAACTTCAGCGACAATTCTGTTTTTTTCAAAACTTTGCTACGACCAGATGGGCGTGGGTGGGGAGCTAGTATTCGAGTATTCCCCACTGGCCAAAACGGTTTGGCTTGTGCTGCCGATGTTTTTTTGAACTAAAGCTGAAGTGCTGTCTCTTTCTGTCGCCAAGACAGTGGCCTGAGAGACGATAGGGGCAATGGGGGAGAACAACTCCAAGGCCGGTGCAATGTGCCCAGCTTTCACTGAAGCTGTGCTGCTGGAGATGATGTTGCCAGATGTACAATAATTATCGTATTTGTACCATAATTTTAACTGTATGATATATGATCAATAATTCCACGTCCATAAACCCGCAACAAGTAACATCAGCACCGCACTGATCAAGCAGCTGGTAGAGCAGTAACACTGTCTGGGGCTTTTAATTTGACGGATAACAACGGAGGAAGTAATTGTGTGATGGCTGGGATTGATTCTGTGTGAAGCAATACACAGTTGGTGTCTCGTTCAGATGACGGAGCCTCTGTGTCATATGGCATACATGGCATAGTTTCACCATTCAGTACGATAATTTTAAAGTCGCAGTACGATATTGCTGTATTTTGCATCTGGCAACGCTTGCTGGACACCCTGTGTCTCAGCTTTGGGACCCGCTGGAAGACGCAGCAGCAGCAACCTCAGCGTGAGCTTGACACAGACCGACAAAACACCGGCAAGACTGAGACGGCCAGCAGGAAAAATCTATTAAAAAATCTATATCTATGAATAGTCAGATACTAATTTTGCCGTTTGAATACTGTGACAAAGAACATTTGGTACACCTCTATCGTCACAGGCTGGTGATGTGGCTTTCCAACACAGAACCATGCTGGAGATGCAAAGTTGCAGTGCAGTGAACTCCTCCAGCACACCAGATTAATTCAGCAGTGGAGGAGACTGGTATATATTGTGATACTCAGCTGCTCTGATGCACCTGCCACTCTGGATTTGATGTCATCATTGTGCGTTGCATTGCGGGTGACACAAAAGACACTTTGAAATTCGTTTTGAGCAGCCAGAACTCCAGATTGAGACATATGTGTAGAAATCCAATTGGAAACATATTTCAGCTACATCCAAATGTGACTTGGATCCAAATTTCATACTGTTTTTTTTTTTTTTGCTTAAGGCTACGGATACTGCACATATATGGCACGGATATGGAAAGAGCCTTTTGTCCACACTCTGCATTTATTTTTTCTGTATTTGTGCGCATTTTCTAAAGCTCAGGAATATGGATGTCATGAGGACAGTGCATCAGTGTAGCCAATACACAAGACACAACCACAGGACAACGACAAAGTTTTCAAAAATTAACAGTGAAGATTCAAGCCAAAAACATGATGTAAATTATATCTTTCAAGTCAGCTTGGTATGTTGGGGCATGTTGGATTACACCAGACGAGCGGTCTCGGCATTAGGGTGAGCAGATAATGACTACATTTTTACATTTGGCTGAACTATCCCTTTAAGAAGGGCTTGCTTGCAGTTTTTATGCTAAGCTAAGCTAACCGGCTGCTGGCTGTAGCCTTGTTTTTAATGTATGGATCTGAGAGTATCCAGCTACCATCTAACTCTCCACCAGAAAGCAAATAGATGTATTTCTCCAAAAATTTAACATTTGCTTTAAAGGGAGACATAATGTGGGCTTTACAAAATGTTGCAAATGCATCAGACATATTGACAGTGGCATTTAAATTGCAAATAATGAATCCAAGACTGAAGCAGAAATATAGTCCTGGCTCTGCTTTTCCGTAAACAGGATGTACTTTTTTGATGAACTAATTAATTCTGTCTGCTTGCCTCTGAAGATGAATCTCATTTGTTACTGCGATCCCATCTCACCATGGAGGATCTGGAGAGTGAAGAGTTCAAAGTTCATGACCCCACCGTGGCCTGGTTGAACGGTAAGGTTCCCTGTTCTGGCTCAGAAATTACTGCTGACAGACAGACTCTAATGATTTCACCTGAAACTGGTTTGCAGACCTTGCAAACGTCTCTGCCTCTGTGGATTTAAGTCATCACTCTAATAACACTGGACCCTCTTCCCTGAACTGTCTTAACCCCGTCAGAAAACGAAGTGGCTGTCCGCACCAGGGAAGGGCACGTCCTGTCATTCAGCCTCAACAGCAACCTCACCACCACTCTCCTGGACAACAGCTCCCTGGTGAGTTACTGCAACACAGCTTATGAGGACAAGAGGACAGATTTCAGTATTGATTGGCTCATATATCTGCAGACAGCTGGACAAATTGACCAGCCAATAGAGAGCGGATGCTTCCAGATTGAGGATGAGAGGCTGTGTGAATGGAGTCCCACTGTTCCACATCCCACAGTCGAGGCAAAAAAAAGATCTGGCGGAGTGACAGTATCAGCTCATTTCCCCCCAATCTGGCTGCTCTGTGAGCCCTCAACATGTGCCTTCAAAGAGAATTTTCCAACCAAGGGTATCATTTTGAACACCGCCTCTGCGCGACACTGACAGACTTATATGGGTCATCACCGAGGAGCTCAGAGCAGGCTTGTGTTGTCAGGTTGAAATGAAGTCTCCTCGGCGTTGTGATGTGGTTTGTTATCTCTGCTGCTGTTGCTAATTGGAGATTTTTTCTTCTATGTATTCCAAGACGCACATGGGGTTTCCCTGAATGTATGAATTGCTGAAACTATTTCAGTTGGGGTTTTCAATATTGGATGCGATATGCCAAAATTTTCCGTGTCATTTTGGCAGATTGCTGATGCCGATATCGATATATGCAATTTTTTTTTCTCCAAAACATCAAATCTCTCCTGTGATGGAATTAACATATTATGTCTACTCTTATCTTGATGACTACCTGGCATATGCAGACATAAAATACAATATTTTTTAAAATGTGCGCATTCACTGGGCAAAAAAGAGCATACCATTTGGTGCCTGTTTGTGTTAAAGGGATAGTTCACCCAACAATGAAAATTCAGTTATCTACTCACGCTCATGCCGATTGAATTGATTGTTGGGATTTGGTTTTTTAGTCCACAAAACACTGCTGGAGTTTCATAGGAAAAAACAGAGGTGTAGAATCTCCCAAACAATGGAAGTGAATGGTGACCAGTTATTTTTTTTTCCATTCAGACACAAGGCAATTCAAGGTGCTTTACAAGAGCGTAGAAATACATTAAAATAAAACATTAAAAGAGCATTAAAATTGCATTTGAGATCATAAAAGCAAAAGCTAAAAGCAAGCCAATAAATCCTTAAAACATAACAGAAGTTGCATTTAAAAAAGCAAACATAAAAACAAAAGCGAAAGCAAATAAACAAGAGCTACAGATTATTACATAACGAGAAGTTATGTATCTACTTCACTGGAAAGCTGCAGTAAACAGTAATGTTTTAAGCCCTGATTTAAATGAGCTGACAGTGTCAGCCAACCTCAGGTATTCAGGAAGTTTGTTCTACAGGTGGGGAGCATAGAAACTAAAGGCTGCTTCACCTTGCTTGGTTATGATCCTGGGAACAGTGAGTAAACCTGTGCCAGATGATCTGAGGGGTCTGGCTGCTTCACAGCATACAAGTAAATCAGAGACATATTTAAATAAATGCCTCCATACTGCTTGTCTGGTGTAGTCTCCTAAAGCCTTAACATGCCAAGTTGACAAAAAAAAAAAATCTTATTTACATTGTTATTTTTTAGCCTGAATCCTCACTGTAGATCCTTAACTTGGAGCCATGTTCATGAGCATATGTGCACTGTCTGAAGTGGTTGTAACTGACAGTATGCAAACAGTATGTTGGGGCTTTAGGAGACTTGGATTACACCAGACGAACAATATGGAGGTATTTTATGTTTTTATTCTGTTGTTTTTATGTTTGAAAACTGGTCACCATTCACTTCCATTGTGTGGGAGATTCTGCAACACTTTTTTCCTGTGAAACTCCTGCAGACTAACAAAATAAACCCAACCCTCAGTCGGTATGAGGGTGAGTAGATAATGACTGAATTTTCATTTTTGGGTGAACTATTCCTTTTATTCTTCACAAATTCATACTAATGATTGGGATGATGGCTCTTAAGATGGCAGGACTATTGGAATTTTTTAAACAGTTTTCAGCTGTGATCTAGACCAGAAATCTGTAGAAGTCTTCAAAAATTTTTTGCATTTGATGTGATAGATAATATTCATTAAAGATTAGACTGTTTTTGAGCAAAAATAAGCGCACAACACATTAAACCAACCTAGAATTACCTCATGTGGGACTGAAAAGAATATTTAGTAGATCTTAGTAGAGAGAGATTTTTTTTTCCTGCAGAAATCTGCAGAATCTTTAGAAATGTCATCGTAGTTCTGCGGCACAGATTCTGCATGGACATCGGCTCCTCCTCACATGACCGACGCTGAGCAATCATTGAAACTTCTGCATGTCGATGGTCGTATCAGCTGAAATGCCTTTAATGACCAGTACCACTCAGACGTGCTGATATTATTGTGCATCCTGAGATTTTTAGCAAAATATAATGTCAAACTTTGGGATAAAAAATTCACAGTAAGTAAAACTTTTTTTTAATGTGGCGCTTAACAAAAGCAGGGTTATGAAGTGTCTCTCATTTACAAATTTAAAAATTATATTAAAACATATATTTAGAAATGTTTAAGTCGAGAGAAAAGAAGCAAAGAACTGATAAAGAATAAGAACAAATAAGGGCAAGTGAGCTGTAATAAAATGCCTTTGAAAGAGGTTTTGAGATTTGACATTTAACAGGTTTGGTTATATGTCGCTGAAAATCAGAATCCACAGAATCCAAGACAAACATCATCATTTTTATGTGCTGTTTGGTCGGTGAGTGCAGTTCACTTTTGGAGTAGATGACTATGTAATTATCATCCTGATATTTTTACACATAACGCTGATCTGACCCCCAGAGGGAGACAACAAAAGCTTGAGTCTTGAACTTTGACTAGAGCAAAACCACAAGCCCTTGTTCTGATGACCTGAGAGTCCTGGTGGACCTAAATGAGATGAGCTACTCGCTGGTATTTGATGGAGCCAAACTGTGTAATGCTTGATAGTGAGTAATTAGAGAGACTTTTAATTTGATCTTTAATTAAGAGGACGCCAGTGTCATGAAGGGCCGGGGTGATGTGAGAACACTGTCAAGTTATATAATATGCAAATATGCATCAGAAGTTTGAACTAGTTGTAATCATGCTAGAGCTTCTTGGCTTAAAGAAGACTATAATGCATTATAACAGTCAAGACGTGGTGAGATAAAAGAAAGGATGATTTGGTCAGACTGGTAGGAAGATAAAAAGGATTGTAGTTTGTTTCTTAATTGATAATAACAGGACGGTAGAACTCACAGCATTCTTAGCAGCAGCAGCAGCAGGCTGCTGTTTTCGGCTGAAGCTGGTTAATCTCTAAAAACTTCACACCACGTTTTCAGCACCAAAAGGCAGACAGACACAGTTAGCAACTAGCTGGAGAACAAAATGGAGCGTCTGGCAGCCAAGGAGCCAGATATTTCCTTCAGGAGTTGCTAAGGACCAAAAACAGAGCCAGGTCAATATTATTTTGTCAATATTATTTTCACACCATGTTTCTTTTGCCCCCAAGTGGTCAGAAAAAAAGAACTATTGCAGGTTTAAAGGTGAGTTCAGACAGAAAGTGAAGCAAATTTTCACCTTACTCCTTTCTCCTCTGTCGCTGTTTGAACTTTCAGGTATCTGTGTTATTTTATCACTTCAGCTGTGTCGAAGTGGTGTTAAGTTACTGCTGAACACCTGAATGAAAACATTTCCTGTTCGTGCTGCTTCATAATAAAAGCATTTAAATAATTAAACAGGGGACTTTTATTGTTAAGAATTTAAGGAAACAGTGCGTTTGTCCCAGAGACGTGTATGAACAGTTTATCCACGGCTATACAGCTGCTCGACTCGAGCCTTCTCTCGAACTTGCCTTCGGTAAAAAGACACAACTTCAAGTGGACAGCCCTGTTGAAATGGAAATGCAAACCTCAGCCGTGCTGGGCTGATGGGCCGAGTCAAACCGAGTCAAGCTAAGCCAGCTCTGTATATGGAAAAGGGCCACTAGAGAGCACAAGGAATGGCAGGAACTGGCTGTGTGTGTGTGTTTGTGTTCAGTTCAACCTCTGACTGAACTCTCCCCAGAGATGCTCGTTCTTTCAGCAACGTTGACGATCCAGTTTTGCTCCTCTGTGGCTCACTGACACAGACAGGTTGAGAAGCAAAAAACAAACGCTGACCTCTCTTCCTGCTGGTAAACAGAACAGAATCTGGTGTGATTCCGGTGTTTATTCCTCCTGAAACTCTGGTCTGCTGTCTGTCTGTCTGCTCCACCCGCTCCCTCCAGCACTTTGCAAAAGCCCCATGATACATGCAAAAGATTTTGAATATTCTCAACCCGAGTTTCTAATTTCGTATCGAGTCAGTTTTGTTCCTAATCTATAATCTATAATATGAATCTAATCCATAGTGTCTATAATCAAACAAAACTTCTTAAATATCAAACAAAATTAAACATTTGAAGGGGGATAAAACTCACTGAAGCATAAAAAAATATAATCTCAAAAGTAAACAGATTATTTGTGTAATTGTGTAAACTATTGGTCTTTGTTTACAGTTCTCTCTATTTCTATCACAGTCTTGTGCTCTCACTGTCAGTTTTTTGCTTCAGTGAGTTTTATTCTGTCTCAAACTCTTGTTTTTGTTTGATATTTAAGAAGTTTTGTTTGATGATATTGACACAAAACCGATTCCAGAATTTATATTTTTGTCACCGAGCATGAATGATGCAAATTTTACACCTATTTGCATCTTTGTATTGACTTTCTTTAATGTCATCTCATGCAGGAAATTAGCTTGGCTTTCCGACTGAACCCACCTGAAGACAATCATGTAGATCAGCCAGATTTGAAAGTTACCCAGGGTACATAAAGCTGGAGATCATCAGCATAGAAATTAGAAAAAGATGTAGCCAAACTGACAGGAATGTGCCCTAAAGGGGGAATTTAAATGAGGAAAAAACAGGTCCCAGGATCGACCCTTGAGGAACTCCACATGTCAGATCATACAGTTTGTCAACGATGGATAGAAGGAAGTTATGAAGAAAAACGTTTAAGTGTTAAACCCAGACCCAGTGGTTCCCAAACACTGAGCTGAGGCCCACTGGTGTGACACACCATAAATTATTGTTGCATTTACATTCATTTACGCGTTCGCTGTTCGTATCCCAAGCTTATTCTTGAAGGGTCGCGGGGGACTGGAGAATATTACAGCTGACATTGGGCGAGAGGCTGAGTACACCCTGGACACAAAGACACAGACAACCATTCACGCTAACATTCACACCTTTGGGCAATTTAGAGTCACCAATTAAGCTATTAACCTGCATGTTTTTGGACTGTAGAGTATCTGGAAAGAACCAATGCAGGCAAAGAAAGAACATGCAAACTCTGCATAGAAAAGCCCTGCCCCAGCCACACTGTGAGCCACATCATGAAGCAACAGTGCTCACCACTGCACCATAGATATTTTTTGTATAGCTGCAATATACAAATTCTAGACCCTAAAAACCTCTGCTTGGTTAGTGTTCACTATCTTTTGGCTAGGTTGGTTATATTGGCTATTTTGCCCAGATACGAATGTTCCTTGAGATTTTGGCTTGCCCTGTGGTGTGCCTTGGGCAGAATAGGTTATGAGTTTGAAAACCAATACCCCAACATACTTTATCCACTGGAGAACAAATGAAAGCTTCTGGCGATATCTAAACTTTCTTTTTTTTTTTTTTTTCCGACAGGACCTGACCACTACTAAATTCCAAGTGTCTGCAGACAAGAGGTTTGTCCTCTTGGCGTATAACATTCGACCGGTAAGTTTCCTGTGAAAGCCAAATTGACTTAGATTAATTCTACCGTCAAGCTTTTCACCCTCAGAACACAACTAGGGCCATGAATTATCCACGAATATCAAAGACAAGCTGTTGCCGCTCACACACCTCCACATGTCTGGCAGGCCACTAGTGGCTGCGAAACAACGGTGACATGCATCCTAATCAGAGCCACTAAGAAACAACAGAGAAGAGGAGGAGGAGAAGGGAGTGTGTGCACGCTGATTATGCTACTGCAGCACTCTTAAGGTCTATATCACCGCCCGCCAAATGACTGGGCTAACATATGGGGAGTTGAATATTTAAACTGGCGGCTGGTGTAAGGTGCAGGGGGTTGTGGAAAGCTTAGCGTGAGTGATCAGTGTGGAGTGGATAGCGGAGAGGGGGGAAGGGGACATCAAGGAGATGAAGAGGTAAAGTTGGAGCCGCAGTAATGAAATCGCCCTGCTAGTTCGGCTGAGAATTTTAATGAGAAGCTGACGAGAATCACAATCGCAGGTGGTTTTCAGATAAGCGATGGGGCAGACACAAAACACAGATCTTTGGCTCCCTTTACTTTAACACCACAGAGCTCTGTGCCTCCATCCAGCGCCCCCCTGCCCCCCCCTGCTCCCCAGCAGCCGTCTCACTCTGTAAACACCCGCACCATTAATAAATAGTCGAGCCGTTCCTCAAAGGGCAGGCAAGTTGTGTAATGTGCAAGTAATCGGCGAGGGAAGAAAACAGAATTAGGAGGAAATGAAAGCCCCTCAGCACATTTTCTCCACATTTTTATTAAAAATCTGAAAGCAGATTTTGCTGCTCTCTCAACTCTCCTCCATCTCTCTGGGCTTCCTTTACAGATCTGCTTGTGCTCTAATCACTGCGTATCATATCTTCCCTGTGTGTGTCTGGGGTGTGTGTGTGTGTGTGTGTGTAAGAGAGAGAATGAGCCTGTTGCTGTGTTACGGCACTCGTCACAAACACAGTGCATCCATTGTAACTGAATTATTGAGCGGTTAACATACTGTACGACCAATCAGTTTGCAGATATCTCTGTAGAGAAAGGGCTCAGATCTTTGCCCAGTTTGTGGGTTGCTTTTGGTTGATTAGCATACTTCCTTTGATGTCAGCAGGAATTGTCTGCTCTCATCTGTATGCTCCGCGTGTATTCACACTCGAAGAAATCAGCCACGCCACCTGGTATCATTTGTATGTTTAGAAATTGATATGAGTGTGTGCAAATGGTTGGAATTTCCTTTCACGCGGGAGGGCGATTCCTCCATTCTTTTTAGCTCCCTCCTTCATCTTCCTCACTCTCACTCACTTTCTTCTGTCTATCTCTGGGGGGGATTTGTGCTGACTGAAGCAGTTTGCGCCAGGCACCAGCTTTTTGCTGTTTGGAAGAGGAGCGGCACGCTGCTGAGAGTGGCAGAGAACGAGAGAGAGAGAGGGAGAAACACAGGGAGCAGCGGGGAAAGCCACTCGCAATGGAGGAGGTGGGGTGGGAAAAGAAAAATGGGTTATGCACCATTTGCCCTTAGATACACTGCCCAGCTTAAATCAATCAGAATGGTTATCAAAGAATGACAGAGATGCTAACGGAGAAAGCTGCAGCAGAGAGAAATGGATGAGCAGACTGTGGGTAAAGTTAAAAGGCTTCTCTGGATTCTGTATTAGCTCTGAGGGCTTTGGGGAGGGTTTTGTGCCTGGTGGGTGAAAATAAATGGATTTTGATAAGAGGGTATACATAGATGTGAGTTAGGGATTTGGCCACATAGGGACAAGAGAAAGCAGATCTCCTACAGGAAAATGCGTCTCCTCAAAGCCTGTTTGAATTAAGCGGATTTGTTTAATTCAAACAGGAGAAAGAGGAGACCTACATAATTTTAAAAGAGTGATTGTGTGATATAGATGAGAGGTTTGCAGATATAGGTTTCTGGGACTGATGAGCAGAGTCACACAGACACAGTGCTGTTTAGGGACAAATAACATGCCAGGGGAGTCGTGTCTGCACTCTGCAGCAAACGCTGATGGGTGCTGCTATCAAAGGCAGAGTGCTGTGCACTCTTAGAAACAAAGGTGCCAACTAGAACCAGAAAGGGTTCTTCGGTTTGTCCCTGAAGGAGAACCCTTTTATGTTCCTGGCAGCTTCCACTTGGAGCCAAATAAGCTCTTGTTCTTGAGCTGGTTCCATTCAAAATCCTTGTAGCCTTGGTGGTACCTGCTGAACCAGCCAGCGTTTCTACCAGATTTGAGTGGAACCTTTGTAATGAATGATGTCATCACCAGAGGACGCTGCACAGTGCACAACAACCAGTAGAACATGGCACGCTCACTTTGGTTCCAGTTGGGAACCAACTTTTCAGGTGCCGAGCCGTTTATTTTTGGTGGAAATGCTCAGAATGATTGAAAATGCTGCTTTTGAACTGGA
>JAJHUR010075326.1:0-11439 GCA_027495735.1 Lutjanus campechanus | reverse complement strand
AGGGCGATTCCTCCATTCTTTTTAGCTCCCTCCTTCATCTTCCTCACTCTCACTCACTTTCTTCTGTCTATCTCTGGGGGGGATTTGTGCTGACTGAAGCAGTTTGCGCCAGGCACCAGCTTTTTGCTGTTTGGAAGAGGAGCGGCACGCTGCTGAGAGTGGCAGAGAACGAGAGAGAGAGAGGGAGAAACACAGGGAGCAGCGGGGAAAGCCACTCGCAATGGAGGAGGTGGGGTGGGAAAAGAAAAATGGGTTATGCACCATTTGCCCTTAGATACACTGCCCAGCTTAAATCAATCAGAATGGTTATCAAAGAATGACAGAGATGCTAACGGAGAAAGCTGCAGCAGAGAGAAATGGATGAGCAGACTGTGGGTAAAGTTAAAAGGCTTCTCTGGATTCTGTATTAGCTCTGAGGGCTTTGGGGAGGGTTTTGTGCCTGGTGGGTGAAAATAAATGGATTTTGATAAGAGGGTATACATAGATGTGAGTTAGGGATTTGGCCACATAGGGACAAGAGAAAGCAGATCTCCTACAGGAAAATGCGTCTCCTCAAAGCCTGTTTGAATTAAGCGGATTTGTTTAATTCAAACAGGAGAAAGAGGAGACCTACATAATTTTAAAAGAGTGATTGTGTGATATAGATGAGAGGTTTGCAGATATAGGTTTCTGGGACTGATGAGCAGAGTCACACAGACACAGTGCTGTTTAGGGACAAATAACATGCCAGGGGAGTCGTGTCTGCACTCTGCAGCAAACGCTGATGGGTGCTGCTATCAAAGGCAGAGTGCTGTGCACTCTTAGAAACAAAGGTGCCAACTAGAACCAGAAAGGGTTCTTCGGTTTGTCCCTGAAGGAGAACCCTTTTATGTTCCTGGCAGCTTCCACTTGGAGCCCTGCCAAGGCCCTTTTTCACCAAATAAGCTCTTGTTCTTGAGCTGGTTCCATTCAAAATCCTTGTAGCCTTGGTGGTACCTGCTGAACCAGCCAGCGTTTCTACCAGATTTGAGTGGAACCTTTGTAATGAATGATGTCATCACCAGAGGACGCTGCACAGTGCACAACAACCAGTAGAACATGGCACGCTCACTTTGGTTCCAGTTGGGAACCAACTTTTCAGGTGCCGAGCCGTTTATTTTTGGTGGAAATGCTCAGAATGATTGAAAATGCTGCTTTTGAACTGGAGCAGGTCGGGTTCTATGTTTGTGGAAAAGGGCCCTCAGAGGGTTCTACCCAGAAAAAGTGTTAGAAGTATGTAGAACCATCTGTCCAAGGGTCCACCCAGAACCCCCTTCTAAAGAAGAACCCTTCTATGGTATAATGGTTCCACCCAGGACCTCTCTGGGGGTTCTACCCAGACCCGTTCCACCTTCTAAGGTTGCTAACAAGAATCTATCGAGGGGTTTCTGCTGAAAACCCTTTTACATTCCAAAGGTTTTATCTAGAACCCACCCTAGGGGTTCTGGCAGGAACCTTTTTATATTCCAAGTGTTTCATGTAGAGCCCAATCCAGTGGGTTCTACCAAGAACCCCCCCAAAATGGTTCTACCGAGAACCATTTTGTAACCTAAGGGTTTTATCTAGAACCCACCCTAGGGTTTTGGCAAGAAACATTTTATATTCCAAGGGTTTTTATCAGGAACCGTTCCAGGGGTTTCTGCCAAGAACATTTTTATATTCCAAGTGTTTCATGTAGAGCCCAACCCAGGGGGTTCTACCAAGAATCCCTTTACATTTCAAGGGTTTTATCTAAGAACCACCCAGGGGGTTCACCCAAGAACTCAAGAACTCCTGACAAACTCTTGACAAAAGAACTCTTAAAGGATTTCAGTAGTCCTTGAATTAGTCTTTCTAAGGGTTCCTTGGAGTCATACAAGAACCCTCGACAAACCATTCATTCAAAAACGGTTTCTTCAGAAGCAAAAGGGTCTGTGTAGAACCTCAGCCCCTCGCGAAGAACCCTTATTTCTAAGAGCGCGTGGGGCTGCTAAGAAGTGCTTGTGAGACAGGAGCAATCTTGAGATGGAAGGATGTTATTATCTCTGTAGTGTGTATCCTGCAGATCCCAATATCTGAGCCCGTGTAGAGGGTGTTGTAATCTCTATATGTTTCCTTTGTCACATCTTCTGAGTGTTTAATCTGTGCGTTGTGCCCCCAACCCCCCCCCACCACCCCCATGGTTTTGGCAACGTGGATCGGGGGAGGGGGTGAGGAGTATTTATGATATGTTTCTGGCAGCTACATTAGAATTCACTCTGCTTCTTGGAGACAGATGCTCACACTCTCTCTGCCTGTTTATCACGCAGACACACAATAACGTACAGCCGCTGCCACCGGCTTCATAATGTTAAATCACGAGCCAAATCTCTGGGTTCCGTAACAAATCATAAACAGCTGACTGAACATGGTGCTCATGACAATGCTGCCCCCTTTGGTCTCGAGGAGTGATACTCGCTCTAACTCATGTTCGGCCCTCGTCGTGTGTCACGGACCTGTCAGCTCTCCCCTCTCTGCATCCTTTCCTCCCTTCCTGTCTTTGTTTCCTTCTCTCTATCTCCCTCCCACACTTTTTCCCCTTTCGCGTTTGACCAATTCATCCTTTCCCCTTCCTGTTCTTGCGGTTATTTTCGGTTGTAACACGGCTCTTTTCCTGTTGCCACTCATGCTCAGACTTAACACCGCAATCCGATTTCAATTTCATTTAGATAGCCTTAGAATTTATTTCCCCTCCTTTATCCCTGCAGCTTTTACTCCTGCATCGCTCCATCCATGAATTTCTTAACAACAGACAAACAACACAAGAGGAGAAATCCAATTTCACTGCTAAGTGTGCTGTATAGAGGATGTGGCATTTAATTTCTTTAGGGACTGCTTTTTCCAGGAGGCTCGGGCTTTCCAAGGCCAGAGGGCAAATAGCCTGCTTCCAACCCTTTGCTTGAGAAAAAAAACAAAAGGAAAGGTACAAATCGATATATTACCTTGAATTCATCAGGTAATGCTGTGATCAATTGTGGTTAACGCTCACACACATACACAGGGACACAGTCATTGATTCTGGCCCTTTAGTCTTCCTCTGCATGTTAATTTAATTAATCATCGAGCTGCTGATGCATGTGTCAGGGTTGTGACAGAGTTGCCAGCCACAATAGATCTCTGTGGGAAGGATATTAGCTGTAATGATGCTATTTAATAAGAATGTCTGTCAGTTTCTGTCCTTCCCTTTCACATTTCATGTCTTTTATGTTGTCTCTTTTGCTCAGGCGTAAGGGTCCCCCGTGATTCAATTTCCTGCCATTCAGATATGATCACAATAATGATGTAATATGCATGAAATGGCTGTAAGTTGTATAATAACTTAAATGAAGAGTATAATGCTAAGCTGTGATTGGCTCAGTAACAATCAAAGCAATATTAAAATTTGAAGAAAAAAAAACTTTTGTCTTGCGACAATACTCAACAAAGAGCTTTTTAACCCTTTAAGTTCAAATTTAGCGGTCCCAACGTGGTTCAAAAAGTCAGTAACTGTTGAGGATTTGTATCAAGACGGGACTTTTTCTTCTTTCACTAAGCCTTCATCAAAATTTTATTTAACCAACTCTCACCACTTCCATTTTTTTCCAGAGGTTGATTCAAATTCAGTTTCTTCATTTCCCCAGTCACCCTCCAAAACCTTGACTGACATCCTTCTGAATATAGATCTTAACCAAAGGAAGGACATCTTAATTATCCATGAGTCCATGGACTCCAAGTCTCCCTAGCCCAGGTACCCAGGTCAGAAATAACTGAGAACAGGACCTGGGAAGAGATCTATCCAGTGAACAACAGATGCACATTCTAGACCTGGGAGCATGTTACAGAAAGTTCCTATTTTAAGTCTTAAGTTAAGGCAGGAAGAGTCGAAGATTGGATTTTTCCCAATTTTGCATCACAGTGAATTCCAACTAGAGCTGCACAATTAATTGCAATCGTAATAAAATCGCAGTATGGCTTAGTGCAACATCCAAATCACAGAACTAGAACCAAATTACAATTTTTTGAATAAGGATGAATGTATGAGAAAACAGCATTAATGAGGCACTGTAGTGCTGCATAGATGACCTGACCTTAAAATCTTGTTCCCCAGAGAGAAAACATGTTTTTGGTACAGACCTCAATAAATATCACATTATCATGATTTTAATAGTTTTTGTTTTTCAGTGAATATGAAAATTGTAATGCAAAACTTATCATTTCCACTAATCGTTTCACTTAACTGCAAGCTAGGAAGTTTCTGTGAGATGGTCTTAGTCCATTCCTCCTCCATATTTGTTCTTCACAAGCAATTCAATGCAAAAATTCTACACAGAATGCACAGTACTAGACTGACCAAGGTATATCCTAATATCAGAGATGCCTGCAGTCGGTGCAAACAATGTCCTGCTAATCTCATTCACATGTTCTGTTCTTGTCGCGAGATAATAGACTTCTGGTAAAACATATTTGAAACTATTTGGGCTTATGATGTGGTCAATACTCCTAACTCTTTACCTGCTGTCTCTGGCGCTCCACCTGATACTGACCTCCCACTGATTTACTCATTCCTTCTTCCCTTTATGTGTCTCATGACCTGA
Source organism: Lutjanus campechanus (assembly GCA_027495735.1). Taxonomy (NCBI): domain Eukaryota; kingdom Metazoa; phylum Chordata; class Actinopteri; order Lutjaniformes; family Lutjanidae; genus Lutjanus; species Lutjanus campechanus. Next base: position 6,829 of record JAJHUR010075326.1, on the reverse strand, counting down.
GCTGAGGGTTTGATACTGTTCTGAAAATGTGCTGTTTTGTGTTGTACTTTCTGTACTATACTGACTGATGAAAGACTAAAAAAATCAATAAAAAGATTTGGAAAAAAAATCACGTTAACACAATCACATGTACACATATGTGACGCAATTTGCTTCAACTGCTTTTGTAGGTTAAAGGATCAAATAAAATTGTTTTATTATTGTTAATAAAATAATCCAGGATTCATTGAACATTTCCCTTTCTAATTTTGAAGCATAATGGTGTGTTGCTGCCCTTTAATAAAAGCAATAAGCCACATGGAGCTGTGCTTTGCAGAAGAAATTAGATAACGCAAACAGCATCCTGTTGCTTATTGCTTAATTTTAAAAGTCAGCTTCAACAGTGTCCTTCATAACCTTTGTTTCGTTTGCATTTAACTTTCTTTATACATGTGTATGAGCATGTGTAAGCACTAAATTCTGTGTGTGTTGTCATCTAAGTGCGGCACACCTGTGTGCATGATATCCTCTACCTCTTTCAGGTGTTCTCTCAGTCCTTCACAGCCTCCTATGCTATCTACACTGTGGCTAATGGGTAGGTGCAATCATGAATGCTAATGCATGGGCTGCACTGGGCATGAATGAGCGTTACAGATGCAAGCAGACCTGCGGATTGAAAAACGTCCCCCAGCGTGTGTCTCATCGAATCAGAGCCTCATGTTTCTGTCAGACATGCATTCATTCGTCAGTGTTCTTAGATCCCAACTCAAGGTTTGTACCGTACTTCAGATTTCACTGCCTGAGATTCATATTCAGCATTATTTATATCAGTGGAAAAACTCAGAGGAATGGTTCTGTTAAGGATTTCAGGAGGACCTGCAGTATTGATCTTGCCTGAGAATGCCTTGGAGGAAAATGTTTGCCTGTCCTGAGGAAGAAAATAAGCGCGGCTTAGAAATGTGGAAAAAGAAATGTTGCACTCTTGCATGAACGAGCCCCATTCTCTGTTTCGTTTTCCTTCTCTGCATCTTGCACTTTTGTCCTCACAGCACACTATCTCTCTCTCTCAAGCAAAAAGCTCAAGGCCAGGGCATGGATGGACCTCAGAGGGCTTTAAAGAGTACACTCGTCCCCATCTGGAGGGTTTATGTCTGAGGTTTTGTGTGTGTTCCAGGGATCTGCTGGAGCTTAACCCTCCGGAGAGGGAGAAGGCAGCGCTACAATACGCTTCCTGGGGACCTCAGGGGAACCAGCTGGTAAGCCAGGCGCTGACTCATTTACGTGATCAATGTGCTGTCTTTGTCATCTGCAACTATACGTGTCAGTATGACAAGAAGATTAAAAACCCTTTTAGTGGAGACGCCACGAAACACAGATCACCTCAAAGTAGTATACCACACAGTGAAAATGTCATCTTGCTGTGCTGCTTGGTGCCAGAATTGAAGAAGTATTGACTCAAAATTGAAATTTTATGGTATACCAGCTGCCACTGCCAATCAAAAAAACAAACAAAACGGTTATGGTTAAACGCAATAAGATGAAAGCTGGGATATGTGTGCGAGCTAAGGCTGCACGATTCTTGCTGAAATGTAAATAATGATTTTTCTACCTAAGAGCTGAGATCATGATTGTTTCACGTGATTCTTGTTTTTCCAACAAAAAGATTTATTGCACTCTTAGATGCTCTCCAGTGAAAACTGCAACTGATCACCTTCTGAATTCAAGTTGGTGGATGACATATATGTATCTCAGTGTTTGTCTTAAACATAAAAGTCTCTCGTAATAAAAAAAATATCTCAAGTTCAACACTTAAAGCAATTAACTTAAATGCCGCTGAACATAAAAAAATTGAATGTATAATGTTTGTGTTGTTGAGGTTTGTGTGGTTTGATGGGTGGGATTTTGTGATGCGGTTTATTGAGTGAATCGTTGTCATTTAAAAACGAGATTGCATAGTTCTATGAATCGAGCCCTTGTCCGATCCATCACAAAATAAACAAAATTAACTAAAGGGAAATATTCAGTTTTCCTTATTAAACAGACAAAGACATCCGATTTGCTTCTGAATTCAGGTTTCTCTCTTTTACCGAACTAAGTCAAGCTATAATAGCCTTGCTAACACCTTAAAGCACACTTCATATAAACTCGAAAGATAAAAAACAAAGTAAAATCCATCAAAACCATCTTGGTCAGTCTTTCCACTGTTCCAACAATCACCAACACGGGTTTGGTCAAAATAAATCATTGCAATTCATCGCATTAGATCTGAAAATATTCTGGCTTTACAGTCTGCTTTCTTCTCATTCATCCTCCGATTCAATGGGTGTGTCGCCGAGCAGCGCCCGACACTTGCAAAGACCAAAAAAACAAAAACAAAAAACAACTGCAATGGACTCAGATAAACACATATATTTATCCAGTCACTGAATCACAACTTTAGGAAGATTGTCTTGTCATTGAGAGAGCGTGAACAGGTCGGGAGCTCGTATTTTCTTCAGCCATTAAGACACAACCCAACAAAACTTGCTAGCATGTTTAAGGAATTGTTTTGCCTCCTCCTAGGCTCCGCCCACAAAACATCATAATGTTTACCAACAGAAACAACAGTCTGTGTCTGCATGGAGCCTCCATTTGACACCACTTTCATAATCAGTGGTATCATGTCTTAGAGGTTATTACAGTGACCCTGTAGCTATAATGGGGTTGTTTTACACTCATAATATAATTCATCTACCTTCCCTGTAATGTAATTGGCTTTTGCTGCTGGTGTCCATGCTCATCCACAGCATATTAACTGGAGACTAGAGATGTATTGGCCCTTTCTTGTGTGTGTGTGTGTGCTGGACGATGATTCATTCACTCTTGGATGGCGGCCGACACTCGATTCAGGCAGCCAGAGATGAAGCCTGCAACCATACTGTCTTTGATAATGGATTGGCACTGTCTGTCTCTGCTGCTCCTGCCAGGCCTATGTGTTCGATGGAGATATTTACTACAAGCCGAGTGTGGCCAGCGAAGCCTTGCGTCTCACAACCACTGATCAGGAGCAGAACGTGGCGAACGGGCTCTCTGACTGGACTTATGAAGGTACGGCGTGTTCCAACTGGTCCAACTTAAGTGGGGTGCATAATTAGTTTAAAGTCTTATTTGGGTTTCGTAAAACTAATTTAGTCAACTGAACTTAAGAAAACATGTTCCATAAGCTTAAGATATTAAGCTGAACCAATAATGTTCAGTCACACTAACGAACAAACAGATTTGATTTCTGATTGCATTTTCTTAGTTTGAACAGTTGGTTCTTCATTTCACACAAAGAACTTAAGAACTGTATTTGTATTAGAGATACACAGCGAGTTTCCATCATTTATGTTGAGGGGTCTTAGGAGGGTTTTAACTTTGACACACGCCTGTGAATATGATGCACCTGCACTAAAAAATAAACGTTGCTTTGACTCGTTTTCACTAAATTGTCTTTGCAAGAAAATAATGAGTCGGTAATAAAAAACAGGAAATTGCTGCAGTTTTATGTAAAGAAAGCAAAACATTTTTTGTGTGCAGCGTAACACTACAACTCCTGCTGTAAATATGTGTCTTTGTTATGTCAAGTTAACACAAATTATTTCTTTTATGGAACAAGAAATCAACTACATGTAATATGAACATAGAAACATTGAGTACATGCTGTATTTTTACAACCAGTTTTAGTTCATTCGACTATCACAATATATGCTAAGTGCACAATGCATGTGCTGTTCATTGGTCTGGAACTAAGCTTTATAAATTTGAGTAAAATTAACTCAAAATCAAAACTTGTTTTCATGCAACTTGACAAGTTGACAACAACAATCATGAGTAACAGTTTGCACATATTTTTTTTTAAACAGAGGAAATTCTCTTGACGTATGTTGCCCACTGGTGGTCCATGGACGGCGCCCGGCTGGCGTACCTCACCATCAACAACTCTGCCACACCTGTGATGGAAATACCTCACTTCTTAGGTGGTCTCTACCCGTCTAATGTCGTCTTCCCCTACCCCAAGGTAAAACAACAAGACTAAAGTCTACAGCCACGCTCAGTGGCTCTGTGAGGCTGTACTTATGCACCGCAGTGTGTTGAGCTGAATACTAACATCAGCAGGCTTCTGCTGTTTAGCAGGTGTAGTGTTTGCCAGGTTCACTGTATTATTTCAGCGTGTTAGCATGCTTGCTTACCAACATGAAACTTGCATTAAAGCACAGCTGAGGCTGATGGATTTGTCAGTAGTTTTGCAGGTATAGTTTATGCTCATGTTTAGTTTATTAATTCAAGAGGGGACAATGCACATTAATTAACATGAACATGCTGGCCGATATATGTGCGAGATTTAGCTATACAGGCTAATTTTCAAATGCAGCACCTGGCAAATTGATGGCATATAAAAAACACTAAAAGAAAACATACAAGAGCACATAAGCACAGACAAGTAGTAGATTATAACAGCATGTTTGATTGTCAAATAACTGTTTTATTGATTTGAAGAAAAAATGTGATGTTCCTTAGTTCTGTAGGTATCATGTTAAATAGAAGAAAAGTAGGAAGATCACCAACGTCACCAGGATTCATCCTCTGATCACCATTAATGTTTGTACAAAGTCTTGTACACTCAGTCCCTGCCACAGAAGTTTAAAGGGACAGTTCATCCCCAAATCATAAATACATATTTTTGTCCTCTGGCCTGTAGTAGAATTTAGCCATCTTGATACTTTTGGTGTGAGTCACAGAGTTTTGGAGAGATCTGCTGTAGAGATGTCTGCCTTCTCTGGGATTAATGGCACGCGGCTTGTGGTGCTCAAAGTGCCAAAAAATACATTTGACACTTCCTAGAAATCATGACCCAGTTGCTCAAAATAATCTGCAGACTTTGTTGTGAGCAGTCTCATGCAGGAACAATTTTCTTTCTGCTGTAGAATCTACCAGAACTACATTCTTTCTAAGAGAAAGAAAATAATTCCTACATGAAACTGCTCACACCAAGGTTTGTGGATTAACTTGAGTAACCAGGTCCTTATTTTTGAAAAGAGACACTGGTTTTGAATTTTTCAACTGTATTTTTTGGTGCTTTAAACACCAAAAGCTGAGTGCCATTTAATCTCATTTTTCTGGACAGAAGGCAGACATCTCTACAGCTGATATGTCCAAAACCCTGCAGCTCACACCAGAACAATGTAGATGGATAAGTAGCACGACAGGCCAGGGGGAAAATAAGCATTTTTGATTTTGGGGGTGACTTGTCCCTTTAAGAGGACAACTCTCTCCCAAAACAGCAAATGTGACAATCAAAGGATCTGGTTCTGTTACATGTCCAGCAACATCAAACAGAGTCTGGAAAAATAGATTTCCAGTAGTTGAGTGTGCAAATATTTAATTTAAAAAAAATCACGCCTCACACTGTGAATGCCAAGTCAAAGTCAAGTCAAGTCATCAAATTTGCAACTGGAGTCTGACTCAAGTCAAGTCACGTGGCTCAAGTCCCACACATCTCCTGCTAGCGTGGCTATTTGCTGAAAAGATTTTCCAATATTTACACTGCGTTACACATTTTTCATGAGCTTATTTGATCACCTTTTTCTTTTTTTTCCCCCCGTGCTCGCAGGCTGGCTCAAGTATCCCATCAGTCAGTCTGTTTGTGGTGAATCTATATGGTCCGGCTCACACTCTGGAGATGATGCCTCCCGACTCCCTCAGGACCAGGTAGAACATCTTAGTGAATGTAAAAACCAGAATAAGCCTTGAAGACTTTAGACACCACCTGTCAGAAATGATTACACAGTCAGAGCTCCTTTTGCCTTCGCGGCCTCTTTTCTTTTTTCTTTTTTTTCCCCCCTTTGCACCACTTTCCAATCCTTTCCCCGTGTATCATTTTCTGCATCGCCTCTTCAGAGACAGCTACATCTCCATGGTGACTTGGATCAGCAGCACCCGGCTCGCGGTTCGTTGGCTGAATCGTGCCCAGAACCAATCAGTGCTCTGCGTGTGCGAGGCCACCACGGGGGCATGCTCGGAGGTGAGTGGTCATCACTCGTTCCACATTAGTAATCCAAACCAGCCCCCGCCGCAAAATACAGCCTTAATAGAATTTTTGCTTCTTTTACTCTGTGATGGGAGTCAGAATTGATTTCCTTAAGTTCTCAAATGTCTTCTGGCTGGATTAATATTTAAGGTCATTTCCTGCATGAGAAGAATTTTCAGTGATGTACTGCAGTATTTTATTGCTTGTTTCTTTTCTGTAAATCCTCACGGTTACTCATGAATAATTAATGCACATAATATCAGCTCCAGATGTTGATGTAAGCTCATTGTAAGTGTCAGGACTGATAAACATCTCTATATTGTGTGATTTTTAAATCAATAGAAACACAAAATGGCCATGGACATCATGCAGAACCAACGACAGGTACGTGTTGCTCATGTTTCATGAAGTCTGCTCACACCGACTCGTCACTTATTTCTTGCAGAGGTGGGAGAAAGTCACACATGAGCCAGTCACAAGCAGGTCTCAAGTCTTAACTTTCAAGTCTCAAGCAAGTTTCAAGTTACTGCCGAGAGAATCAAGCAAGGCCATGTGGAGAGCAGTGAGTGGAGGAGGAGGAGAAGCCCAAACTATCATAAATCGACCACCAACTGTAGCTTAGTGTTATGCATCTTTTTAGAACTTGCAGACTTATTTCAAGGAGGCAAAAGCGTCTCCGGCATTTGGTGATGAGCTGCATCAGTTTCCGATTTAAAAATGTCAGTTTGTGATCTGTGTCATGATTGTCAGAACTATTATTGCTACAGGTTTGTGGTTTATCTTGCAAAGCAAGCAAAGCAA
>JAJHUR010075325.1:11940-27861 GCA_027495735.1 Lutjanus campechanus | reverse complement strand
AATAATCTGAACTATCCCTTTAAATAGACCAGATACTCCAGATATATGTTCTGTCTACCTGCCTCCAAGGCTGTGTGTGTATGAATGTGTGTGTCTACAGCTGCAGCACCTCTTAAAGTGGATTTTCAACTAATACCCTTCAACTTACTTCTCTCCACCCCCTGGCTATTTTATTTTCTCTCCAATTTCCAGTGTTGCGGCGTAGCAGCACGCTGTCTGGCCCTCTGCTGTTTCCTGGATATTTCTCAAATTTTTTGGTGCCTGATCCATTAGCAGCCCTATAGCGCAAAGCTCCACCAGCTCAGCTCTCCAGGATTGGCTGGAAGAGATATCCATTTCTAGATGTAAATAAATCTGTTACTTCCCTGACAGCACAATTCATTAGCTCTCACAGCAATCTGCCTGTTCACGCAGAGTGCTTTGACGCAGCGGCAAGTGTGTGTGTGCAGCAAAATAGAAAAAAAGGGGGGGTAGTGTTAGGAAAATGTGTCAGCTTGCTCTTTGGAGGTTTGGGTGTGATTACGGGAGGGAAATGCTTCCAGAGGACAGAGCAGCATGTGTACGGGGGTTAACAGTGAGTAACTGCAGTATTGCCGATTCTGTTACCTCATTGCTGGCTGTGTTTGCTGATTATTAATTGAATTAATTTGTTCTTTTCCTTCTCAGACTGGTTTCTGTGGTGTTGTACTTGGGCGAGGTAACAACTCAGTTTGAAACGCACGTTATTTATTTGTGCCGTCTGCATGCTTTCCCACTACATGTGGTATCATGTGTCATTATAGGCTAAAGTAGGCCACAATCAAACACTAAACAAAGCACAAACTCCTATAACATTCTTGTAAGGCCTTGTGACAACAGAAAGTAGCACAGTGAAAAAGTGTTTCTACAATATGCAGCTTGGTGACATAGGGACTGCTCTCAGATCTAGTGGGTAAACTATGTAGCTGAGGAGCTAACTGCTAACATGCTAGCTAGTCAGCCATTAACGTACCAACACAAGTCAATCACTTCTTTCACTGTACTGTGTGGCTTACTTCCCCTGGTGGTTTGTTCACATGATTGTTTATCAACAAAAATCTGCTTGCTTGTAGCTTGGCTAATTGTCAGTTAGCATGCAGTTAACATGCTCACAGCTGTTAACTTGTAACTGCTCATAACTGTCATTTAGCAAGCAATTAGTAAGCTTGTAACTGCTGACCCATAACTACTTGTAACCACTAATTGTCAGTTAGCGAGCACTTAGCGCGCTTGTAAGCGCTAACTCATAACTGCTCATTCTCAGTTAGCAAGCTCATAGTCGTAAACCTATAACTGCTCATAACTGCTAAGGCAATAGCTGCTACCTTGTAACTGTTATTTGTCAGTTAGCAAGCATTAGCATAACTGCTAACTCATAACTGCTTGTAACCACTAATTGCGGAGGCCGGAGACATACTTGCTTTCAACTGCACATGGTTATATGCACTTTTACGAATCCATACGCATCATGGCTGCCTCATGTGTCCTGTATCCATTTGGGGTGATGGCTGTGCGTGTCTTCAGAAATTAATGCATACACGAACCCAAACGTGGTTAAACAGCAAGTATATCTCCGGCCTAATTCTGAACTGATAAATCTCAGTTAGCAGCCGTTGGCATTCTTTGAACTGCTAACTAGGAACGGCTAATTGTCAGTTAGCTTGCAACTGCTAACTGGTAACTGCTTGTGGTAAATGTCAGTTAGCATGCAGTTGGCTCATAAGCTTAGAGGGTTTTTTTTTTTTTTTGGCCCAAGCTTGTTAGCTTGGTCACTAATGACAATTCACAACAGTTTATTCAATATTTGTGCCACCAACTTCTGTTTCTTAACTGTCCAGAATTTTATACAGAGACAGAGGAGGAGTAGGAGGGTAAATAAAAGTCAATAGTGTAACAGCTAAACACAACAATAGCTCTGGACTTTCCATAGCCAGCACTGTCAAAACAGCTTGCCGTTTGTTAACTGGTGCAAATTCACAGCTCAGAGTTTATTAAAGTTTAACTCCAGTAAAGGACCACAGGCATGTAAAGTCACTGCTCCTTTACACTGGATACTGACAAGAGTTGCACTTGATTTTCATGAGCACAAATCTGTCTGAATTCACCACATTTAATGACTGAGTCTGGGAGCTCGAACAAACACACACTACAAAGTGCGAGCTCTTTTGACCTACCGAAAGTAGCTACACAAATCTGTAATTGAACGGTTCAACAAAGGTGACATTTGATTTATGTTTTGCCAAATACCGCAGTTTGAAATTTGTTTTTCAAGCATTTAAATATGTCACCAGGTTATTTCAAGAGTTATATTAATATTGTCATTATGCAAGCAGGAGCCGTGTGTAACAGTTGAGTTCTTTAGGCACTGAACTGTAAGTACATTATAGCCTTGTAATGAGCTTGCAAGCCTTATATTGATCCAAAACACTATACTCGCATATTAATGTGTTAGACCACCAAGTGTGATAGATGCTGAATACTTTAAGCAAAGCTAAGTTATAGGCCTAATGGCCTGTTGTTCAGTTGCTATTTTTGTCCTGTAAATTACTCAAGCACATTGTTTTTAATGATGTTGTTTTGATGAAATTTTCATTAATTGCTTGTGTTTGCCGACAGTGTAATTATATCTCCGATATTTCTGTATCTCTGCTTTCCTTTCAGTAATTTGATCAGCTCTAGTAATTGGTAAATTGAAGCCATAAAGTGATAAAATCCACTTTGTCAGTTTCCCGAGGCACCTTATCAATGGCCACGCTTTGACAGAGAGAAACTTGATGTTTTATGTCAAACCCCAAATGAGTCAGGGGGATACAGAAGACGTGTTTGGTGAGGAGGACGTGATGTAGTGAGTAATTTTATCTGTTTCATTACTACTTCATTTCATCTATGTGAACAGCTCCCTACACCTGACACCATGAAGGACAGTCAACAGGGAGAGCTGAGGGGATCTCTTATTAGCTTCATATGAGCTCAATTAACTTTAATGTTTAGCTAATTTTCTTTCTTGACATATGAAAATCAGTCTCTCCTGTGGTTTTAAAGGAATGGACGTTTTTTGAATTAGCTTTGCTTTTGAATTTGATGAGAGGATGAATAGCACTCTCATCTGTCCGTTAATCCGACATTGTTTGGTTACTGATTAAACAATGTTATTTAGTGAGCTTTAAAGGTGCTGGTGATGGATTTGTTTTCACCGTCATACCTTCAGTTTCTTCAGAGCCATGCTAGCTGCCGCCCTCCCCTTACTGAAATGACTGGAGGTGGTGCATTACTTCATGACAAAGTATTTGGCTTTCAGGTTTATTCATCATTTAATAACGTTTTATTAAAGAAGGGCGTAAGAAAGATGTTTGAGCTAAAGATCTTGCTAACTTGTGTCTGCTTAACTGTTAATTCTTATTTAGCAAGAAGTTAGCATACTTGTAGCTGCTAATTTGTAAAAAGTTATGTTAACTGGTAATTGTCAGTTAGAAAGTGGTTGATATGCTCACAACTTGTCAGTTAGCAATCAATTAGCAAGCTTGTACCTGCTAACTTGTTACTAGCTGTTACTCCTAACTGCTAATTGTCAGTGAGCAAGCTGGTGGCGTGCTCATAACCACTAACTCGTGACTGCTCATGCTAACAGTAGCAAGTCATTTTTCCCCCCAAGCATGTTAGGTCAGTCACTTATGAGAAAATTATATAGTTTATTTAATGCATATTTTTACCCACAATTTCTATCTTTCAACTATCTGCAAACCAGGCCCCAGCAGTTTATATTTAGACAGAGAAGGTTAGATAAAGGGTGAAAAACAGCAACAAAAAAGCTGCATGTTGTGATCACTACCAGAACAGCTTACTTTCATACAGATCTAGATTAGCTGTTTTCCCCATTTCCTGACTTTAAGCTATGCTAAGCTAACCCTCTCCATGCTATATATTCGTATTTAGCAGGCAGATGTGAGAGTGGCTGCGTTCTTCTCATCTAACTTTTGTCAAGACTGCGAATATGCATGTTCCACAAAATGCTGGAACCGCTGCTTTAAAAGTGAATTAATTCACTCGGATCCTGTTTGTGTCAACATTCATTCACTTCTCAGAATAAAACCTGACCTGCTCAGCAGTCAGCGTTTCACTGATTTTTTGTGGTCACTGTAATCCAGAGAAATGGCAATCTGTAACAGCTGCCATACATTCATTAACAGGACTGAATGCTCCAACAGCTACTGTAGCCAATAGCATCTGTGCTAACAAGGTTTGCAGGGCACGCTGTGAGTGACAGCCAGCTCAGACTAGCAAAAGTGAGGCTGAAGCTCTCACTGAACAGCTGATGGAAGCAATCCTGAAAAGCCACTTTTCAGTTTCCATTGATGCTGAAGATTTCAGTCAGAGTTCACAATGTGTCACCCATTTGCTAACAATTCTGCTAACAACTAAAAGCACACAATAGGCTACAAGCACGATAACAGTGCTGTTTATTTAACTGTTAGCTGGTACTGAGTGCAGACTCTAACTGTTTGTGGACAGCATTACAGTGTGTTTGTTAGATTTGATTTTAAACTGTGAATTTCACCACAACAATGCCGTCTGTTTTTTGACAGTGTCAGTGCAAACTAAACCTGCTCTCTGCTGAATTTACTCTGAAATCAAACTCATTTGGACCTAAAACCTTTGAACTGCTTCTTACTAACAAAGACCACACCACTAATGCATATAAACTGCTTTATTAGAGTGAGTACTGGGGTTAAAGAAATAAAATGAGGTTCAGATTGGGAGTTAGGAACAGTATGGGTTGATTGTGGAGCCACAAATGGGTGTTAACACAAAGTCTCATGGTGGGTAACCCAGGGAGTGAGACTCAGGATGGGGCAACATCTTGATAAGGCATCCCAGCTTCATGGCCCCCCCTGTGGTTCTTGTAATGAGAGGGAAGGAAGCAAAGAAGCAGCTTTGGTGGTGGGTGGCGCAGGAAATCGGATGAGAACGAGGTGTGGTCTTTGTCCCTAAACCTTTTCCTTATCAAACAAACTGATGCTGCTTTGACACAAACATCTTTAAAGATGTTTTTCGGTTTTTTCCTGGGAAAAAAGCACTAGTAAATTCAATTGTACACAACTTGCTCAGCACCTAGCAGCAGACAGACAAAGTTACCTACTAGTTAGTGTGCATAAGCCAGGTTTCTACTGCAGGAACTTTTCCTAGAGAGTAAGTATCTTCGGAGGAATTCAGAGTGTGTCCACTGCAGGGGTCAAGGGTCTAAATTAAGTTCCAGAGACATTATTTTACCCCACAGAAAGTCCCTGCTCAGGGGTAGTACTTTCCAAAAGTACAGAACTTTGGAGGTGGAGCTTGTAGCACTGAACATTTGTGATTGGTCGAGTACTCGTAGCATTTTATTTTAGCAACCATTTTTAAAAATCTGCATCTGCTGAACAGTTTTGTTTTTTTGTTTTGTTTATTGTGCTTCGACACATCGACATGGAGTTACAGAGGAAAGCATTCAACAGATGGGCCAACAATGAAGTCCAGGCCTCGTTGAGCATTACTTACTGTTTTTGCAGTGTCAGACATATAATTATTTCTGCAACGATGACCATATAAAGCCACTGACAGGCATGATGTCTCAAAACAGCCACCACTTTTTCATAAGTCAGCACACTAATTTGCCACGGTGGAAACCGGACAACAACAGGCTGAAGGAACCTTTTAGTTCCTTGAGAAGTGGTTCCTGGGACTAAAAGTGTAAATGTGGCTATAGTGGGGCATTTAGCAACTAAAAAATGGGTGGAGATCAAAACAGCAGTAAAAGGAGAGTAAAGATTGGACTAATACTTATGAGGTGACCAGAAAAATGACTCTAAATGAATGATTATGTAGCTCTACAAGAGTATCGAGCTTCCACATTGTGACTTATTTCCAAATGAAACAGGATGAGCCGACGAGACATAAGATTTGGAGAAATTTGATTTAAATGTTGAAAAATGGGCGTGTCATAACCCAACATACCATGCTGCTGCTAGCTAGCTAATAAATCTTAAGATCACCTCATATGTTTTGTTGTAAGAATACAAAGAAATTGATTTGTTTTAAGGTTTTTTGGTACATATTTTTTTTAATGTGTGCACAATATCACCAGAATATGATGGATCACCACTGCAATTCAGCCATTGACGAATATCATGGGTCACCACTTGCTTTAGCTTTAAGTCCTCCTCCAACAAGTACTGTGCGCTGTCATATGCTATCTAGTTGTGTCATTCTGCTGTGCTAGCCTCTGCCCCCACTGCTGCCTTCATGTGCTGCTTAGGCAAATATAGAAAGAGACATTGCTTGTGTGACATGCAAAGCACACGCACAGAAAACCCCTGAGAAGGTGCATCCGCACTTTCTGCACACACTGTTACATAATAGATGGGCTATGGCAAAGGAGCAAGGCAGCACAAAAGAAAGAGGGAGCCTATTGTGATGTGTGAGTGTGTGCGAGAGTGTGTGTGTGTGTGTTGGGATGGAGGGAGGGACAGAGAGAAAACTAATTAGCACAGCACTTTAAGCATCACGGGCCACAGACTGCTGCGAGTGGGGACTGCCACAGACAATCCCAGTCAATTTTCCCACTCAGCGGAGAGAGCTGAGGCATGCTCTGACATTGTGTTTTATCTCAGCGGGCCTCTTCACTCATGTCAAGAGCCGGAGAGGGAGGAAGAGAGAAAGAGGGAGAGGGAGGCAAGGTTGTTGGTCAGAGAGTGAAAAAAAAGATGGTGAATTAAGAAGAGAAAGAGCAGTTAGAGCAAAATAGAGTAACAGCGCGAGAGGGAGACGGCTTAGAGGTAAAATCCGGAAAGACAAAGACACAAGCAGAGAGGGAGATAAAGACAAAGAGAGCAGATGAGCTGCAGCTCTTTGGGCAGCACTGTTTAAACAGCTGCTTTTATTGGGGGGTTTTTCTCTAGATTTTAGGATGTAAACGGACTGGTGTTTCAAAAGGCAGCATCTCAAAAATGTCGGTGGTCCCCTGACAAAAACAGCCAGTGAGTGACATCTGCAGAAATGTCACCGGATTGTGGCTTATTCGTAGATGTGCGACCTGGGAGCAACTCAATTGCCGTGGACAATCCAAAAAAAATGTGAAAATAACAGCTGCCCTTTGTGAGAATCATTTGTTGCAATGCACAGTTTGACTCACAACACGGCTCCTGTGTGTATTTGATGATGAATCCTGTCCTAAAGCACTTGCATGCTGTCTGAGGAAAACAAATGCCAGGACTGTAAAGGCAGCCAGCATAAAAGAGAGACTAGTCGCATGTCAGCTCTGTCCTGCAAGCAGCTCCCACATGGCCCCTGTGTATGTACTCGTATCTAATCTGAATAAATCATCGTATGAGACAGCCTTTGCACTTTAACAGCTCTATTTTTATGGTCTCCCTCGCATTAGCATAGACACACAATACCCATCTACCCCTTCACACGCTGCAATATGCATCAGCCCAAAACCATTCATCCACCCGTAAGCATATTGAATCTGCGGTGGGATGTCAGAATAGCAGATTTGATGTAGTCCCAAAAAAAACAGTAGGTTTAAGTAAAATATTTAAACAAATATTGGATGGAATTGATTGCCATGAAATCTGGTGATTCTTTAAAGTGAAAATTCACAACTTTTTATGTGGATGTCTTGTGAGTGTTGATGGTAAATGTAGTTCAGTCAGACAACTCACGTTTAGAATGTTTATTCAGCAGCAGAACATGATTTGAGTTTGGCGTCTAGGCTCCGACTTCATCACTCCCCGCAGCTTATGTTACGTAGAGATAAGGGGAGTGATGAGCAAATCTTGAGCCCCCCGTCGGAGCCTGCAGGTGGATGCTGGGGTGGTGGTGGGGTTAAAGAGCAGGCAGCAACGCTAGTGCGGGGCGACACGCATAGGCAGGCAGAGGGAGGAATGGGAGGATCAGCAGTTTAAATAGACCGCGAGATTGGAAGTGTGCGTTTGGTATGTAGTATTAAGAATGAGGTATGTCACGTGAGGTTGGCGTAGCAGCTCGAGTTGACTGCCTGAACTAGCTCGCAGGCGTCGCCACATTTAATTGAGGCTCGTTGGGTGGGGTGGGGTGTGTTCTTTTTGTCATACACAGATATGCATGAAGTCAAGTGACCATTTTTTCATGTGATGACTTTGACCATCAGAGCACTACCCATACCCTAACTCATTCAACTATAATATGGTATGGTATGGTGGTATGGCATGGTGACATAGTTGGTTCTGAAGAAGAACTATTGCCCATTTCAGTTTGTATTTCCTGTCTCCATCTCCAGGTAGCTATGGGGTTGTGTCTACATGGGAAAGCTAGAATTGCAAATTTCGTGCAAGATTTGTTTACGCTGACTCTTCACTGTGCATGCTGTACAAAGTCATTATGTTTTATAATATGACACAGCTGTGGTTAAGATCTTATTAGGTTTAGGGGCAGAAAACACTTGGTTCTGGTTGGGGAAGCATTGCGAGAGTGCAGCAACTGTATTTATTCGAGCCAGAGTATATGGCCAAAGAAATGCAGCGGAGAGAGACAGAGGCTGTGGCTGCATTAGCCGTGCAAGAGGATACAGCCGGTGGGGACCATCCAAAACCTTAGCTGCTGAGAACAATCAGCGACTGGTGGTGCCTTTGCTCAGATTGCCAGATGCTGTCACCGGCGCCAATCCCAAGATCCTGTGTGTGTGTGTGTGTGTGTGTGTGTGTGTGTGTGTGTGTGTGTGTGTGTGTGCGTGTGTAGGCGTGTGTGTGTGTGTGTGTGTGTGTGTGTGTGTTACTAAGCATGAGAGCTTTACTGCTCACTTGGACAGAGGTGTGCTAGAGATCTTCTTCAGGATCTTAAAGATAAACTGGAAAACACAACCAAGACCAACAGGTCAGAGAGAGCAGATAACCACTGAGGGAGTATTTTTGTCACCCAACACCATGTTTTGGCTTGTGAAGTAAGTAGCTATAGGCCAGTGTGGTGATGCACAGCAGCATGGGCGTGGACCTCAGAAGTTTGCACGCAGTGCATCCTGATACATGTAGGCACTGCTGGCACAGCTCCATGAGCAGAAAAACTTGACTTTTGTGGTCAGCATAGCACACAATGAGGAATTTATTGCTCTATCAATGTATTTTTTATACAAATTCTTAAGTACCACATTAGAAAGTCAATGGAAATGGTAAAATTCTAAAAAAAAACAAACAAAAAAAAAAAACTGCACTTTGAGCGACATGGAAACATTTTCCATTTGAGTTCTGACGTAGCCAACAATTAACTCACATGACTGATCGGCTGTTTTCACTCCGACTCATTGATCCCACGTCTCTATAATTCATCCACGATCGCTTCACACAGATCTGATGTAACCTTCCTCACATTAATACATGAAACAAACAGAAATGTTGTATGATACGTTTCCTGTATTTTATGTCATCATTTGAGGTTCGACTAGCGCTCTCTTAAAGGTGTCTCCTTGTTGCCCCCTCTTCTTCTTCTGCAGTGCAACAATGGTTTTCAAACTGGAGAATTAGCACCACCTGCTTATCTCAATGAACCAACCCCTAATAATCACATCATGTTCAGTGGATTTCATTGTATTTTCTCTTGCATATTTACTCAAAAATAGGTTAAAATTTGCAATTCATTTGGATGGAAACTCGGCTAATGTGAACACGTTAGCACCATGTATGTTGTTAGCATGATGACATTAGCATTTTTGCTCAAAGCCTCAACCCGCTAGCGTATATTTGTGCGCACTTTGTGGACAGTATTGTCACCCAATTTTGCACAAACCACATCTCCTTCTTTATGATCAGTATAGCTTCATAAAAAAGAAATTAATAGGGAACAATTGATTTTACTTGGATTCACCCCATTACTGTGCTTCATGAAATGACTAAGCGAGTAAGATGGCACTTCACATCAGGTGTCTAATATTTTACACAAGGCAGTGTTAATTTAGATGCACTGTTGTTTCAGTTTAAGCAAATGTTCATTGAGATGTATTCCTACATTTAAATGATGCCGTAAAACATGAAATATTGAACGCTTTGCTCAAAGTGTAGCAATCCAAACAAAATTCATTGATTGTGTAATGATCGCTATTTCATGGACTATATCTCCCTGTTAACCATGCTCCTTTTTCATTTTCTTATTCCCTGACACTAATCGCTGCACACAGTCTGTGCGGTGATCGCTCATTCATTCCCTGCCATTCTCCATGTGGGGGTGAGCACAGTAAGCGAAAATACAGAAGGAGTCTTGGAGACTTAAGTAAAAACAAGGATGCTTTCTCCATTTCAGCCACTCCGCTCTCTCTTTCACACACACACACACACACACAGAATCTGTTGGAATTCATTAGCCGGCCGCTGATTTATGGCACACTGTTGTCAGCGCATAATTAGCAGTTGAGGATTGTTTATGAGGGCTTTGCAAGTGGAGTGGAAAGTGTGTGGTGAGGATTGTGGTCCAAGGTCAACACAGACCAAAGATAGGGGGAAAAAAGAAGGAAGATATCCAGTAACCAAACACATTTAACAAAATGAAAACAAGCACAATGAAATTGTTTCTCAACTTAACGTCCATTTAATTTATCAGAGAATCAATATTTTGTAAATGTTTCCTATAAATATATCTCTTCTTATGGCCACAGAAATATTATTGTGTGAAAGCTTGTTATGTTGAGATCAAGAGATAATTATATTGTGTTCCCAAGGAAACAAAACAAGTAGTAATTATCCTCTCTGGTCTCCATAAGATCCTGTTATGTGCATAATTACAGCCCAAACCCAGACAGGGTTAGCAGCTATTATGAAAAAGGCCAAGACAATACACACCAATCAAGACATTTAGATTTTGACTCATGTTTTTATGCGCCTTTGATATTTTTTTGTACCTGACAGGAGAGTAGGGAGCTAGCTTGATGTTGTTTTGTTCACTGTTCACATTCAATGTACAACAGTCAGTGGTTACTTTTAACCATGTAGACAATATTTCCCATCAACATCTGGCTTCACATTGGGAAACTTTTTTTGACTAATCCTAAATCTTGCTGACACAGGGGGAAAAAAAAAAACTATAATCATCACAAAATGTAAATAATTTTATCCCTGACCACCCCAACCCTTGCTGCTGCTGGGTAACATCTTCTTGTATACAAGCATAGTTAGTCTGTCTGCAGTCCTCTTTTGGCATGAATGCACAGCATGCAATTCTGCTTCTGCTTGGCTCACACAGCAGCAGTAAGTACACCACACCAAAAAGGTATTTAAAAAGTTCCACTAGAGAATGTACTACCTCTAGATTCAAGAACTACTGGTTCATTGATTAATGTAGCTGAGACAACCCTAACTACATATCTGTGATGTCTGCTGCTGCTGGTGCATTCAGACATTTTTTTTGCCTGAGATTATGGTTCAGCATTGAACAATGTTTTAAGAGTTAAAGGATATAAGCTACTTTGGTAGGATATTTGATACAGTTTGGAGAAAAGCAAGACCATCAAAACACCTGACATTCTCAAAATGATTGTACAAATAAAAAAAATTGTTTCAATTCCATCTACTGTCATCAGACTGATAGTTTATTTTATCTGTACAACACAAAGTGCTAAATTTGACAGTAGTCAAATAAAATGTTAAAATGGAATAAAAAAGTATTTAATTTCAAATTAAATGTGATATTTAATGTCGTCCCACAATGTAGTGAAATTTAGGGACTAGCATTACAGGCAGTAACAGTAGTACCTCAACTCACCACTAACCCCTAACCAAATTTTAAAACTGTAACAACTGAACCAGCTATAAATTATATTTTGCGATGACAATGTGTGAAATGACAACATGAAAACAATGTAATAATATGAAAGGGGTCGCTTGCAGCGATGAAGCAGCAGGGGATGATCACCTGAACCTGAAGCTCACCTCAGTTTTTATGGAGCTGTATAGCCAGTTTTAGCTCATTGTTTAGCCGCCTGGCTGCAATTTTGCTGTTTTATTTCACTCTCACTGCTCTCATAGCATCCAATTAGGCCTCAGCTGGCAGCTGTTCTCTGAGAAAAAAGTTTAAAAAACCCATTGTACACTACTTGGTCGGCACAAAGTACCAAACAGAGACACTTAATGACTCGCCGGTGAAGCCAGAAGAGCCAGATATTTCTCTCAGGAGATGGTGGAGAACACAACTGGAGCTAAAAGAGGGTGAAAATAGGACCTGCATTCTTCAGGTGGCCAAAAACACAACTCCAAATTAATGATTATGTCGCTCTGTACAGTAATTGCTGAAGGTGTAAGGAAGCAGCTGTTTTCCCCAACAAAAACTGTGGCAGATTTGGAAAAACATGGATGCTGTTCATATAACTGGAGAGCGGTTTGTTCCTCCAATCCACATTCCTCCAATCCCCTCCAAACTTGTCCCCAAAAATGTTCAGGAGGCCGGCCTTTGCATATCGTCTCATCTTTTGTTTAAAACTTTTAAATATAGTTTTTCTTTTCACTTTATAATCCTTTATTTTGAAATCCAGAACGACTGTCACCCAGAAATACTTTTTCCACAGTACCCCACGCCTCTGATCTACCGGAAATATAACAAAAAGAAGAACAACAGTTAGGCTAATGCTTACATCGTGTCTAAAAAGAGGCACAAATCACAGTCAGCAAGTCTCGATGCTGCTAAAATGCAAGAGATTGATGCCCAGTAGCAAATCTCCAGAGAAGTCAGGTAAGAACTACGATGAATATTGCTGATTAGCTGTTTGATGTCAGCATGCTGATAAAACTTTGTTGTTATTATGCATTTAGTTGGTTGAAACTTTGGCGAAATAAGTTGTTAATTGAGTTGAATCGTGTAAAGCCCTCTGCAGCGCACTTGACACTCATCTTAAACTTAATCACAACAGTTTCAAAACTCAACTTTGTGAAACTCTTTTTTTTTATCCATGACAGTTTGTCATTTAGTTTGGCGGACTTGTCGGATTTTTGACATTCTTTGAGCCGTAATTTGTTTGTATTTGAAAATGCCTTCAGAGAAACTGTGTCCCTGTTGTACCTTTGCATAATAATTACCAAATGTCACTCTGAATGGACAAACTGTTATTGAGTTTTCACGCCTTTCTCAAATTCTCTAATTAACAGTGACTATACTGTTACACATCAGATTGGGGCAGGTTATCGACCACGTAGTCGGCTGGCTAGTAGCCTTGCCAATATTGCTACGGGCTACCATTTTTGGTGCAGAAAGGTCAGTGGATTGATATTTGTCCACGTTGTATACACACACACACACCTTCACAGAGCCAACAGCCATCATTATCCCTCTCTGTCCCTGCAACCCACGCACACACACACACCTCCACACACACACACACACACAGAAAATCAAAGGCGTGCTCATCTCAGAAGGAGGCTGAATCTGTGTCTGATCATCTCAGGTCAGCCGGCCTCCCCTCAGCAAAGCATGGCTCTCAGTGTGTGCGTTTCATGTGTGTGTGTGTCAGATCAATACCCAGTTACAGACAGCTCAGCCCCACCCTGCCTCAGGGCCTGGGCTCCAGGGAACACGTGCACACACACACACACACACACACCTACACACACGCAGAGAAAAGAAAGAAAACACACAGGAGCTTTTAACCACCACATATGAGTCTATCTGTGCTTCTGGCACAAAGAGGGAATACAGAGAGAAAGCACAGATAGGGCAAGGTGAGGAATGGACGGTAGCCCCATGAGAAACTAGTTAAGTCATGTGACCACGCACACAACAGAGAGAGGGAGGGGAGAAAAAGGTAGCAAGCGAGAAATGACAGATAAGGAATCAGAGAGACAAGGACAAAGAGACAGAGAAAGCAGGAAAAAAGAAAAATGTGCAGACTGTGGAAAAAATAAAGACCCAGCAAAAAATATGAATTGATGGCCTTTGATTTTTTTTTTTTTTTTGCTGTCCTTTCTCCTGCCTTAGCATAAATGACAATCTGTCACACAAGCCCAGCTGTGTCGCTAAATCTCCCTTCACGTTGTGACAGCGTGCAGAGGTTGCTGTAGGAGTTTCCCTTTTACCTGATAGCAGCGTTCTTCTCCTCCATTTGTGCCGTTTTACGAGGCTCTTTTATTAGCGACTCTCTGGAGTTACTACGAGATCAAGAGACAGTGAAGGGAGCGTGGGGGGAAGAGAGTGTGAGAGGGAGATTCCTTCAGGCAGCTGCTGTGCTCCACACGTCTTGGCAAAGTGTAAATTGAGATGAAAATGTGATTTGACTTTGATTAAAAACTTCTGCATTTCAGTATTTCACATTATCTTCCACCTTCTCTCGCTCAGCCTCAGTGTTTCCCACAGAGAGCTTGAAACAGCTGGGTATTTCTTTCTTTTAGGGCCTTTTTTTTTCCGCTGAAAGTAATAGTTAAAGATTCAGGTGAATTAGCTCATTTGTTCTCTTACTGAGATTTAGTTGATAAGATTAACACAGCTAAGAATCTGACCCGGTGGTGGGCATTATAACTATATAGAAATAGCCTATATATAAATCTTGTTGCTAAGGGTCTCATTTGCTCATGTAGGTCATTAAGAGACATCAGTATTACATTGAGACTGTTTCATGACCAGTTAAAAACTCCTTGTAGCGGCTTTAAGACAAAGTCAGCAGCTTGTTAGCTTAGTTTAGTACAATGACCGGAAACAGGTGGAAACAGCAAGCCTGCCTATCTGCCACCCAGTGAGTCAAAAGCTTATAAACTAACATGTTCTGTCTTGTTTATTTAATCAGTAACCAAACAGCATCGAGCCAGCAACTTCCACTGTCTCCTTGCTAAGCTAATAGTCCCTTGTAGCTTTATGTTGCTAGTTTACCTGTCATGTACTATAGGTACTGTGCTAGTCGGCCATTTTTGGAGGATACCCCCCAGTGACCTGTGCACCATCACTACCCACTTAGCTAGGTAGTTTCGACCCGTTCAACTCGGTGTAACTTCAGCTTAATGGTTGTCTGTTTTTGTCCTGTGTTGTTATGCTGAACATCCTCATTGACACTCAGGTTATAATGTTAGCACCAGCCAACAGCCAAAAAATATGCTCGCTTCACTCACCCACTGTCTCCAACGCTGACACAGCGCTGTGGAGATAACGTGTCTGGGTACACCCGACTATCTCCAAATTAGAAAGGATCAATATAATTAACTAACTTCAATTTTGTAACGTATCGCCTCAGTGCTTCATCATTAGCACATAGCCTGTTTAATGCATTTGTGATGATGGGCGATTGACAGATGACAAGTCGCTGATGATGAGGTTGACAAATGAGGACAGCTACGTACACTATTCTCCAAAAAATGGTGCAGCAAGTCCCAGAAAACTCTGCAGTTCCCTTTTACTATAGGAAGGTAATCAGAAAGAACCTGCACAACACAACTTGAAAAATGTTGTTAAGGTTATTAATTGATCTGCCATGTTTCTTTATCCTTTTATGTCTATTTAGTAACACATTTTGATTCAAACAATGCAAATATTTTCAAATAAAAACACAGATTAGAGAGACAAACCAAAACTTATAGCTAAACAACTTCCCTCCTAAATATATCAATAATGAATATTCATGCAAACACAACTTATAGACCCTTTTACAGTTTGTAAACAATTGAGCAAGATGCATGAGCAGTTTGGCAATGGAAGTATGGCAGACCGCAACAGCTTGTCGCTGGGTACGAGCAGTTTTGATCGTGTCCTCAGACCAGTCTAGCTTGCAGCCATAGAGTCAACCAGTGAAATATTGATTCTGACAACTGTCCACGCAACAGCCAGACATTTTGGTGATGTTGGTGCTTGCAAACCATTTAATTCATCATTTGCAGCTTGATAACTCGTCTGGATGTCTCAGGGAGACCACTACTTTCTTTACCAATATGAGTGCAA
>JAJHUR010075325.1:0-11920 GCA_027495735.1 Lutjanus campechanus | reverse complement strand
ACAATGACCGGAAACAGGTGGAAACAGCAAGCCTGCCTATCTGCCACCCAGTGAGTCAAAAGCTTATAAACTAACATGTTCTGTCTTGTTTATTTAATCAGTAACCAAACAGCATCGAGCCAGCAACTTCCACTGTCTCCTTGCTAAGCTAATAGTCCCTTGTAGCTTTATGTTGCTAGTTTACCTGTCATGTACTATAGGTACTGTGCTAGTCGGCCATTTTTGGAGGATACCCCCCAGTGACCTGTGCACCATCACTACCCACTTAGCTAGGTAGTTTCGACCCGTTCAACTCGGTGTAACTTCAGCTTAATGGTTGTCTGTTTTTGTCCTGTGTTGTTATGCTGAACATCCTCATTGACACTCAGGTTATAATGTTAGCACCAGCCAACAGCCAAAAAATATGCTCGCTTCACTCACCCACTGTCTCCAACGCTGACACAGCGCTGTGGAGATAACGTGTCTGGGTACACCCGACTATCTCCAAATTAGAAAGGATCAATATAATTAACTAACTTCAATTTTGTAACGTATCGCCTCAGTGCTTCATCATTAGCACATAGCCTGTTTAATGCATTTGTGATGATGGGCGATTGACAGATGACAAGTCGCTGATGATGAGGTTGACAAATGAGGACAGCTACGTACACTATTCTCCAAAAAATGGTGCAGCAAGTCCCAGAAAACTCTGCAGTTCCCTTTTACTATAGGAAGGTAATCAGAAAGAACCTGCACAACACAACTTGAAACAATTGAGCAAGATGCATGAGCAGTTTGGCAATGGAAGTATGGCAGACCGCAACAGCTTGTCGCTGGGTACGAGCAGTTTTGATCGTGTCCTCAGACCAGTCTAGCTTGCAGCCATAGAGTCAACCAGTGAAATATTGATTCTGACAACTGTCCACGCAACAGCCAGACATTTTGGTGATGTTGGTGCTTGTAAACCATTTAATTCATCATTTGCAGCTTGATAACTCGTCTGGATGTCTCAGGGAGACCACTACTTTCTTTACCAATATGAGTGCAAAGCTTTCTGATGACGTGGGCTATAAAAGGGGTTATATTGATTATATTCTGAATTATATATGAGGATTAACACAATACAAATCACCTTACAGTTACTCTATTATAATTCTATTAATCTAATTAAACTAATCAATCTTGTATAGATGCTGTAATAACAGGCTGTTAGGTTAGTGGTCTGCTAGCAGTAAACTGTGATTAGCTTGCTAGCTAATCTAGTAATGCTAGCATGGCCACTAACCTGTCACCGTTTGTCACAACTAAATATTTAGGTGAAAGAATAAAGAAATATGTCAGTTTGATTAATATGCTTTACCGCATTTACTTTATTGGTTAGACAGTTGTGTTAAGCGCTTCTTCCCTGCATGCTTACGGTGGATTAAGCTAGCGATGCTAAAGAAAAGTGGCCTTCTGATGCCTTTGAATGTCTCTGTCTGTCATCTGAGCCCCATAAAACCACAATGTGATGTTTTACACTCCGGTTTAAACAAAGTAGATATAAATAAATGAGCTTTAAAGGTGTTGCATGGTAGGTGGATGTGTTACCTTTGGACAGAGCCAAGGTAGCTGTTTTTCCCGTTTCTACTCTTTCTGACAAGCTAACCAGCTGCTGGCATGTAGCTTCATATTTTCACAGACAGATATGAAAGTGGTTTCAATCTTCTCATCTGACATTCAACAAGAAAGCGAATAAGTATTGAAATCCTTCTGTTCAGATTCCATTCTTTTGCGAGGAAACAAATGGGCTTATTGATCGAATACCCCTTTATCCTCCCTTTCATATAAAGACATCTTAGAAATTTCATCCATCAACAAATACCTTTGATTCCACCCATGCGCATCACAGCCCTGCCTAATCAAAACACAAACCACAGACGGATGAAGAGAAATGGATTAGAAAGTCAGTTTCTTCGACGCTCTGCTCAGAATTTATTGATTGCCTTCCCTTTCTGTCTCCCCCTCTTTTCTTCCCGTTTTCTCTCCTCCACTGAATTTTGTGAAACCGCTGTAATCACCGGCAATTTGCAAGGCGCCTCGCAGCTGGACTCTTGCCCGCTGCTGACAGGGTGTGAGCGTTGTGTGTAAAGATATGTGTGAGTGAGCGTACGGCGGGGCAGGGGGGCACACACACACAAATTACTTTTTGTACTTTATGCATTATAGGCATTTGTGGCTGCATGTGTCTAAAAAGGGAAAATGCAGAGTGTCTTGGTAATGGATTTGGTGTATAGGCTGAGGTCCAGGGAGGGACAGAGAGAGATTTTTTTTTTAACAGATTGTTGATTACCTAGGGTGGTCCCTCGACTTAAATTGAGTCGAGGGCCAGACGCGTTCACCTACACACACCAATACATTTAGAGCACGTACACCTTTAGTTCCTCTGAGGTTGTGAGTCTCTATCCTCATCCTGTGTCTGTGCACCAGACAGTATGAATCATTGCATCACACATTGAGAACCATGTGATATATCACATTTCTACAGTCTGAAGAGCTAAAAAATTTGAAATAATTGGTTTAAGTTTTGCAAAAATCTCGTCTAATGGTGGAATAAATATATGTGCTATTGTACATTAACAGCATTATCATGGATCTTTGCATATTCATTATTAATCATGCTTAAGCCTATTAAAATTTGTGTCAATCATTCACACATTTTAAGGAATAGTTTGGTATTTTGGGAGGTAGGCTTATTTGCTTTCTTGCCGAGAATAAGACGCCCTGACAATGAGTCATTGATTGATTGACACACATGCAGACATATCAGTGTTAAATTCATATGCACAGTGCATTCTTTATGTTTTTATTTTGGTTAAGGTGATAATTAGAGGGACAGAACATAATAAATGTCTGTGTAGGTGCTAAATTATTATTTAATTGTGGTGAAAACTGGGTCATTTTTAGCGTTTTACAATTATTTGTTGGGACTCGGATGCCCAGCTTAAAACCTGGATAATCCCAGACAAACAAAGTGGAACGTCTGGTCACTGTAAGCGTTCTCGTATCTGTCCATTAAATGTGAAACTATAACCAGAAGGCGGTTAGCTTAGCTTAGACTTGAAACAGGTAGCCTGTATTCTGTCCAGTGATTTAAAAAAAACCCACAGAAGTCGGTCACCAACAGCACCTCTAAACCTCACTAAACACATTAGATCTCATTTGTTTAATACATAACCAAACAAAATCAGGCTAGTTTCCCTCCACTTTACAGTCTTATGCTAAGCTAACCATCTCTTAGCTGAAAAACGATGTGTACAAGCCCCTCTAAATCTCATAAATTAACTTTAATACGATTAAGTAAGATGACCAGCTGCTGGCTGTAGCTTCATATTTTAATAACTAGCCACATAAACCAAATCCAGATTCTTATTAATTGCACAAACATAATGTACATTATTTTAAAATAACTTTGACAGTACTTTAGAAGTGTTCATCTGATATGCTTAAACTCAGTAAATGCTTTAAGTGTTAATATGGCAGACCTGACTTTTTAACGTTTTACACTGTTCTGTTTTTTCTGTTGGTGAGCTTTTCCTTAACTTGTAGCACCGAATAAATAAAATCTGACTTGACTTGACTGTTTATCAGTGCCAAATAAACAGATAAAATTAAATAAAATATTAAAAACATTTTCAAATTAAACAGGTCCAGTTTATTCCTTCCTATGAGGGAAGGAATAAAGTGGAAAAGGAGAAACATAATCCTGATTCTAACTGAAGGGTCTAACACCTTGGAAAACGGCCACAGCACACTTTAGAGAAACTGTGGGTGCTGCTGGTTGATTTTGCCCTGCAAGGCCGCAGCTGTCAGCTCCAAGACTTTCAAAATGATTCTGTCCAACAGCAGCTGGAAAATCCGCTGACATTGGATGTGAGGGCAGAACTCCTAACGCAGCTCCGGTTAAATTTTATATGAGACTGAGAATATCGCTGGCTGGACTGAAAAGTACGCCCGTGTCTTTGCAATTTCCTGCTTTGCCTTTTTCATTTGGCTGGACAAATTGGGAATGAAATCGACAAGGAATTTCATATCGTAGCATGTAATATCAAGCAATTATGTAGTGATCATTGAGAGGCCGTGGATTATTAGGCTTTTTATTGTCACGGATGTTGTTAGGCTCAGTGCCAAACATGATTGCCTCCCATTAATTTTCAGCTTGGTTTGTATCATGTAATAGCCATAATAAGCAATTCTGTCCTGCTATTATCATTTTTATTATATATTTAGGAGCTGTACAAAATATATTATCAGTGTCAGTCATGTGATGCTTTACAGAGAGTCTAATGTTTAGTATCACAGAAAATATAGGGTTGCTTAATTGAGGAAAATGGCTTAAATGTTCTCATAAGGAACCAGATGAAATCACACAAGTGCAGATCTCTGCCAGGCAACATACGGTGAAGCACCTACTGCAAAGCTACCACAACTGGCAGATGCAACCAGCGGAGATTTGCAAAGTTTTGAAAAAAATCTAGATGCATAGACTAGTGTAATGGTATTGTAACTGAGCATCCTGAGTCACCTGGGTTATTAGGAAACAGAAAGATGAGTGCAAATTTAAATATTTTTATTAATTTAGAACATTTTGATGTTCATTTAGAACATGACACAAGCAGGCAGCTTTACAGCAAACTATCAAAATCTATAGTTTTGGAGAAACTAACAACACTTGATGTTGCCTCTTCATAGGTCAGATCCTGCAAATGGAAGTTGTAGCCATTCAGGCAGTTAAGGTTTTTGCAAAGGGCAAAGATTAGATTGGTTCAGAATTAAGTGAGTTACAGTCAGTTTTGTCATGAAGTCTGCATCTCTCGTTTGTTTACTGACAGACCTTGAATGCTCCAATATAGTGACCTCGGTGACGCAGAGCAGAGATGGTGGTCAAGCTAACAAAACAGGGATTTATTCATCTCATATCATGCCTGACTTTACAGGATCATAATATATCGGGTATGGAATTACTTTGCAGATCTTCCAGTTAAAGATGAGTCAAATTTTTTCTGTGGATGTCGTTTTTTGAGCCATGACAAGAACCAAAATATGTCCCTTTCTTCTTGCTTTTAGCCTAGCAGTTGTTGACGACTTGCGGCCCCTAACGACCAGTTAAGAGGGATCAGGAGTCAGCAATCAATAATACAGATTTTTCAGCATTTTTCATAAACTGTGAATCGCCGCAACCATGACAGGTCCTTGAGCATACAGTCAAAAATGTGCACAAAAAATATTAGGCTGATGGGACCAGTAGTATTTGCAAGATTAGCTGCTGACAATACGCCTGTCGGAAATAACAATGAACTTCATTCATTCATACACACACATTTGTTCACAATACACAACGACCTTATTTCTCCTCAGATCCTCTCTATGGGCAAAAAAAATGCACAAAAAATGCACTCACAATAAAAATGTACACGTGATAAGAAAGGACGACACCGCACACAGTCTCTTTCAATCACACACTAACGCACAATGGATGCAATCCTGTCCATGGAAACATCATTAGCTCCGACAGCTGATAGGTGTGATAATAATATCAGGACAGCTTGGTGCTATTTGCAATAGACTTCGCTATTATTAGGAAACAAGGAGTTGTGGCACAATAGTGTAGGAATGCACATTCGCCTGACCGGCTAACGAGGAAAAGGAAATGTGTTTTTAATTATCCACAAGGTCAATAAAAAAAGGAGCATTTTATAATGATAGTTCATTTATTTATTTCATTCAGACCCAGGAAGAACAGACGTACTATAGAAATGAATGGAAAGGTTAAAACCACAACAGCTATTAGAAAACAATACAAGGTCACACACGTGCGCCTTCTTTTCATCTTTCACACACATTCCCACAGTCCCAAGATACTACGCGGTCATTTTGAACTTTTTCACACCTTCTGTTGGGTTTTCCCCCAGAGATGACAAGGGCACCACGCCTCTCCAGAAGGCGACAGAGGAAATATTATGATTTCCAGGTATGTGTTGGTCATTCAGACAAACTGTCCTCCTCTTCCCAGCAGAGGTGGCGAAAGTACACACATTCTGTGTTCAAGTAGAAGTACAGATACTGTGTAAAAAAAACAAAAATGTTGTTTTTCATTTTGTTACATCAATTGTGTGTGATATGAACTGATAGATACACTCAGGAATTTTCCATGTTTTATTGTCCCAGGTTGAAATCGGTCTTGGCGTCGAGAAGGCAGCACACAATGATGCGAAATAAAAATAATCCATAATGCAATAAAACTAATTTAATGAAATATAAGGAGTAGGAAGTATAGACACTAAAATGTAGAGAGTAAAAGAAAAATGTCAGAAAAATAAATTCTCAAGTAAAGTACAGATACCTGAAAGTTACAGTATAGTAATTAAGTATTTATACTTAGTTACTTCCCATCTCTGCTACCCAGAGGTATTCTTCTGCACTGTCCGCCAAATGTCGCCAAAGAGAAGTCACATGTACATAACATGACACGTGTGGCATGTTTGTTTGTCCCTGTGAGCATTTCTGATGCAAAATATGTTGTCACTGATTATCCCTCAATCCTGGAGTCTTACAGTCTGCACTCAAAGCACTCTGCTCTGGTCCCAGCAGGACTGCAGGCTTTTTGGACAGCTGATAGCAGGGTTGGCCACAGTTTTTCTGTCACTTCACTTCACTTTGAACTGAAACAGCTTTTTACACCATTCTGTTATTTGATTTTTATTGAACTGAAGTCGAGTTGACATTGGTCTAGTTTTTGCAAAGAAAAAGGAAGAAAGGAAGTTTATTTATTATAATAATTTAAAACGATCTTATTGCTTCTGTGGCAATGTCATCTCGATTTTATTTGTTTGTTTTCTTGTTAGTGATTGGTGTAATGAGGGTGCCATGAATAAAGGCCAAGATTTCTAAACTTGAAAGATAGTAACTGCAACACTACTGGTCCCAGATTTCTGTTTTGGGAGGATGATGCATGACGATGGTTGTCACATGTGTATCATGGTGTGATGTGTTTTATGCAGGGATGGCAATGACAGTCAGATGGTCACGTTCAGGAATGGGACGCTCAAATAAAATAGCAGACAGTATATATGATGCACTACATATTAAATATTGAGCCATTTCTGACACAGCCTGTAGTCTTAATTCCTTATTAAGCCTTAAATCTTAATTGTCTTTGGCTTAGGGAGTGTGTCAACCAAAGCACTTTTTCCCCAGCTGAAAACACCAGCCACTTTTCTGAAAAGGCCCAGCTAGGAAGGCTTTGGAGGCAAAAGGTTTTTTTGAGAGTTTTTTGTTGTTGTTGTTGTTGTTGTTGTTGTTGTTCCAGATCAAACACCATGGAGGTAAGGCTTCATTTGTGTTGCAAGTACCTAATTTTGCAGATAGTTTGCGTTATCAGTAAATGACTAATCTAAAAATGTTGGCACAAGGTAGATTCGCTTACTCTGGTCCTTTCTCTAGGTGAAGAGAAAGCTTCAGCATGTTGGGAGAGAGAATGGACCTGCCAGTCACTGTGAGATTTTGGGGGCAAGACTCAGTTTGTGGTATTTGTCCCACCCCTCCTCCACTGTGATTGGATGGCTGGGTCAAAAAAAAAAAAAATGACAGAAACAAGGATAACATTTTACCCAATGTTGAACATTTTTCAACTCTCTTCAACCAGAAAAAACCCTGAACATGCAGCGGTCATGACAGAATAATTGCTCTGTGCCAGCTGTGTCTCGAACCCTTGATTTGAGGAACTCTCACAAGATTTCTACATGTTGTTTCTTTATTGTGAACGGTGTACAAAGTAATTAGGTTTTAGGATGTGGGCCTAAGGTTCCCTTAAATGGACCCTCAGTGCCTTCTCACGCTGCTGGTGTTTGTTTAATGTAAATACATTGCACTCCAATTGGAGAAAAAAAATGCAAATGAAATTTAAAAAAAAAAAAAAAATTCAGTACACTCCCCCAACAAGTGTAAACACGTGTAAACAATGTCGTACACACAAGTGTTTGCTCACTCCACAGATCCACTTCACAGGTCTTGAGCTTTGGATAATGGCTTTTTATGAGATAGCGGAAACCTCACTGCACACACACACGCTAACACACATATAGCACACACTTTTGATTTATCGCGAAGCTATTTTTAGACGCCCACAGATCTTCATTTAGTATCAGCCATGAGCTCAGACGAGTCTCAAGGAGGAGCCATTTTTACAGAGCTGAATAATTACGGTCAGCATCAGTCTGGTAACATGAGACGGATCCATTTCTAATTTCGGCTTATTTACTATACGCCATGTTTATAGCAGGAGTGTAAATGCATCTTTAAATAGAATATAGATATTGTTGTTGCTCATACATCATGATGCAAACAGCCTGAGTTCATACATGCAGCCACACTCTGTAACCAGCACTATTTTCTGATAGTCCCATCAATCAGGACAGACAGACTGCTGTTAGCTGAGGCTGTACTTTCACTCTGTGTGTGTGTGTGTGTGTGTGTGTGCGTGTGTGTGTTTTTCTGTGTGTGTGTGTGCAGGAGTGTCTCGAAGACTGACAGGGTTCTCAACACAGTGCAACGTTTAACGGGAAAAGCTGCGAGGGCTCATGACAGGTTGCAGCGGTCATGGTTTATTTGACAGGCGCTCCCCTCACAACCCCGTCAAATGAGTGAGCGCCGGGAATGACGGCTGACATCACCGCTGCACCGACACCACCCCTGCCATTTCAGGAGGTTTCAACAGGGTCAGCTGAGCCACTGATTGGTGGGTTACGTCAGGTTCAACACGGGTGAAACCTACTCATTTGTGCAGGAAATGCTGTTCTCATCCATTTGCGGCGTGCACGGCAGGCGAAAAATAAGACTTTTTAGATTGCATTTGCTGATAAACGTCGTAAATGTCAAATTGCTTCTCAGACATAGCTTCACTTGTTGCCGGCAGTAAGAACACGTGCACAGGATTTGATGTTGAAGCCTTACAGATGTCAGAACATCCTGACGAGCCTTTTGAAGGATCCACAGACTTAAAATTACCCTTTGGAGTTGTCTTGTCATGTTTACATTCAGTGTTTCTCACCAAAATGCATCTGCCATGGTTCCATCAATGTATTTCTATCTGCATTTTGAACTATTGCATTAGAAAAGGTCCATTTAGTGTAGCAGAGCCTCTCCAGTGAGCCAACATGCACAACAGCAGCACCTTGACTCTGTTTGACCTGAATGGAACTGAACCTAAATTAGTATCATTGTTAACACCTGTGTTTACTCTACTGTTCCATATCAATATGGTGCCATGAAAGAGGTCCTTTTGCAGCTGGCAAACAAATGGTTTTGTTTTCAGTTCGCGACCTTTACTCTTCTCCTCTTATTACAGCCATGCAGCCTGTAATGTAGCCTAAAACTTCAGGTGAAACCATGCTCTGTGTAGTCTAAACACGCTTAATTTGCATTGTGTGTCTCCCTGGATGCATTTTTAAAAATGAATTCATCTTTTTTTCACTTCAACATTTGCAAATACGTACATTCTTTGTATGAATGAGAGATATAAACAAAGTTGGGACTCATTAATAAAAATGTTCCTCTGCAGGGTACCTTTTAAACACACAATATGTAGGTTCTGCTGCTAAAGGTCTCTCGCATTGAGACACTTAGAAGATTCTTTCTTTGAAGGGTTTCTAAAATTCAATTCTTTGGGGGTTTCCAAAACTCAAAGATTTTATCTAAAGAAGAAAAGTAAATTATCTCAACAAAACTTCATTATTTGAGTTGGGCTCAAACTCAGAAATGTATTGCAGTATGATGCCCTGAAATTTTGAGTGTTCACAACGTTGTAATTTTTAGAGCGTAGCAGACAAACGCACCGTTACTTCTGAATAAATTGCAGAGTCCTCTCGGTTTGAGCATTGTTGGAAAACATTTGGGAGAATGTCGCTGACCTATAACATAGATATAGTGATTTTTAGACATTCTAATGCAGAAAAGTTACATATTGTAGCTTTAAATTAACATTGAGAAGTAAAGTGAAAAATCTTCTAAGAGAAAAAAAAACAAAAAACACTTTTTTGGAGCTTCCATAAACTTGAATTCTACCCTGTGGAGTTCTCTAATGAAACAAACAGTCATCATCACATAAATTTTGGGCTCACACAAACATTTTCAAAGTCTGATTTAATTTAGTATTTATTTTGTTTGCCCTCGTTTGCCACCAGTGTCGACCACTGGATTAAAATGTATTTCGTGCCTGTGTAATGTACAGAAATGCGTGTGTATGTACACGTGCGTCCTCATTGGTGTGTGAGTCAAGCAGAAGTTACAAACAAAACAAACATCGCTCCATAGGTGCACTGGTGATCAACAACTCAACAGGATGTCTTTTAATTCAGCGACACATTGAAGATGCAGTAGGAGGTAACCTAATTACTCTCGTGTGGCTTTGTCATCAAACATACGAGCGAGGTTTTTACTCACAGTAGGCGCTTTCCAAAAGAACATTGCATGGGAGTTAAATTTTTGAGTTTTCAAAAACAAACAAGATAGAAAAGAAATACAATAACAGTAAACTTGACTAATTCTATGCACACCACTTTTATTATTTAAAGTATGGTTGTATGAGGCACTTATCCATAGTCAGTGTATTACTGTACCTGCAGTCGATGGAGGTTGGTGTGCCTGCCAGTTTGGAGAAGTAGAGAGGAGTATCAGCACAGAAGCAATGCAATATCCTGCTTTGGATAGAGTTTGCAACCAAATTCACCACAAAATGTTTGTTTTTTTTCTGATGGGGAATAGCTGTTTCATAAACCAAATATCACTCCCTCCAAACCAACCAAATTCCATTGGCAAAATCAGCGATTTTACCTGGCAGAGCATGGGAGTTCCTATGCTACGGCCGCCTCCATCTGTAAGTTTGTTTGTGTTATTGTGTAACTTCAGCGTTTAAAAAGGATAGTTTGGATTCAGCAAAGCTGCACAATAACGTAATCAAACTAACCAATCAAGGCAGCGGCAGGTCAGGAACTCCTGTGGTCTGTGAGGCAAAATTATTATTTTCAGAGTTTGGTTGGTTTGGAGGGAACAATATCTGGCTTATATAAAGGTTTCCCATCAGAAAAGTAAAGTGTTGAAAATGTTCTAAATATAGAGTCACTTATACTGATACTGACTTTTTTCGGTGGACTTTTTTAATTGGCTAAAATACCTTTTGTTAATAATCTGAACTCCCCCTTTAAGTCAGATATCATCTTCACATCTTCTCAAAGCAACAGGATGGAGTCACAGTCGTAATGAAGACATGAATTTATGTAGGCTGTTTATGCACAGACTCAAATCGAGTGTCACTGAGTATCATGAATAAATGAGCTTATAAAAACATGACAATCATGCATAAAAAGTGTTGAATCGAGTTACGAATGAGATGTTGATGTTTTCATTGTGATGTTGAATATGTATTTAGCAGCTTAGGAATTTTTGCTTATCTTAAAAGTCCTAAATGAGCCATTAAAAAACATGAAATGATGTGTGTCTTAGTGAAAAAATAAATAAAATAATAAGCTTTACTAACATCTGTGTTGAGTTTGTTCAAATGTTTTCTGAAACACTGTAAATATAATGAGGCAAAAAAAAGCATAATTATGCTGCATTGGACGATGTACAGTCATTACCTGCTGCAGCTAGTTTGTAGCGTGTGCATCATATAGTTCAGTGAAATGAAGCTCGTTTGGTTTGGTTCATATACAGGAGTCTGCTGTACTTCAGCTAATTAGATGATTTACACTGAAGACAAACGCCAGTATATTTCTTTGTTTAATGAATCCTTTGGCTAAACCCTCCTACACTCACCTGCATGTGAAATGAAATGTAGCCTGTTGTGTGGCAGCGTGTGTGTGTGTGTGTGTGTGTGTGTGTGTGTGTGTGTGTGTGTGTGTGTGTG
>JAJHUR010075323.1:0-10331 GCA_027495735.1 Lutjanus campechanus | reverse complement strand
TACTAGAAACTGAGGACGACTATGAGGATCCAACAGCGTAGTTACCAACTTTTTACACAGTAATATCCTAAATAATCAAAGGTCAATCACAGGACAGCATATCTGAAGGATAAAAAGACAATTCCTTGCTTGCGCTCAGCAAAAAAAAAAAAAAAAAATTGTTGCTTTTTTTTCCAGACAGTTCTCTGGCACCGCCGGAGTTATTTATTGTGCAAACTGAGAAAGACTGCCTGGGTAAGGACTTTCACCAAGCACTTGTGTGATTGTAAAACCAGTTTCAACACTTGGATTCTGGTACATGATCTGCATGGTCTTTTTTTTAGCATGTTCCTGTTTATTTCACTCGCTGTGTCGACACACAAATCTCTCCAGTGTTTTGACTGACATGAAGGTGAGTCAAGAGTAAAGACAGGACTAAATGTCTTCATCAAGGGGGTCGCAAGATGCCAACTCGCTAATGGCTAAAACTATACACCAGAATAAAAATGACAATTAAACACAAATCACCATCTCCTGAACTGACACAAACACTAACAAAAAGGGGCTTTGGCTGGAGAACGTTTTTTACATGATGTCGTCTGTACCAGTGATATAATTTGTCTTAGACTAGATTTTACAGAGAGTGAGAGTCAAAGCAATGGTCTTCGTGTTCGGGTCTCTCGGAGGTCCACGGTCACACCCTGATGGTTCTCAACCTTTTTCAAACTTGAAAAGATTGAAAACCATTGGTCTACAGCCATGACAGTCATGTGAGTGAGGATGTTGAAATAGCCTGCTGAACTTTTCCTTTAAAGGGAAAATGTGGCACTTTTCATGTGGATGTCCAGTCATTGTTGACAGCAAATGTATTAAATTGAAGCAATAAATTACTTTCTCAGTGCTGCTTTATTGTTGGAGGAAGCTGAGTTGTCCTGCTGTAAAAACTGTTGTTCTTCCTGCATCCACTGATGTCACAGTGATGTAGCTGATGATTTCTGGCCTTTGCCTCTGAATAGCCAGGGCACACGCTAGATGAGTATTTTTATGTTTTGGCCAACATGGTAATAGCTATAGGACAGGGTGGTGATGCACGGCTACATGGGTGTGGGCATCAGAAGCTTGTGCGCAATGCACGGACATCCAGAGACGTTAAGGACAACTGACCCGGAGAAAGCCGTAGAGGCAGATGGACATCCAGTTGGTCAGCAGCTTCTCCACGATGGACTCTGTGCGTCGTAGCAGCAGTTTGGGCTGTGTGTTGCTGTTTTGCTGCATCAGGGCCCTCAGCAGGGCCTCCATCACCTCCGTCAGGTACGACAAGTTGTTGTGGAGCGCTACGGTCAGTAATGATGCTAACGCACACCTGGAAGAGAGCGCATAAAGGTGAGGAGACAAAAGCAGGCATGAACGGGATTCAGGTCGTGAGTTCAAACACAATACAATGCAGAGGAAGGAGAGAACAGAGAATATTGTGCAACAGGATAACTGGATGGGTGAGCAGGTGAGGATCGAAGCCCATTTCCACCAATGTGATGGAAAAAAATCCTACAAGTCATATAGTCAAGTTTATTATTTTGAGATGAGCAAGTCAATATTTTTAGATACCGAGTCATTCTTTTGAAATATTAAGTCAATTGTTTGCAATACTAAGTCATTATTTTGCAATGTTAAATCAGAGGAGATTTATAGAAGATAGGTTAACCAGCAACTTTAAAATGAAATTGATTAAATGAAATGAAATTAGTCATAAACAAAAATGCAAGGATGAAACAGAATATGAAGAAAACAGGGTACACAAGAAGAGACTATGACAAGCAAGAATGGAACAACAATAACAGAAAGAGTAAAACTGAAACTGAAGGCAATAGTTAATAGATAAGAATAGAGGACAGTGGAAAAGTTGACAATGAACAAGCCAAACAAGAAAGCCAGTAAAAGCACATAATAGACAACAGAATAGATGTGCAACAGCACTTGTTGTATAATACTGTATATAACACACTTGTCTTTTATGGTGAAGCTCTTTTGTTCCTCCAGAGCGTGCACCATAGATGTGAGGAAGAGCTGGTCCTGGATCAGTCTGGACAAGCCCTGGCAACACTCGTCAAGCTGAACCTGCACCACGTCCTGATTCCGGGTCAGATACGACAGCACATTACAGACAGTGAGTTACAGTGACGTACAGTGGTACGAACATCGACAACAGCTGGTGTCAAAGCTTACCTGACCAATGTCTTTGATACACGCCGTCATCAAAGACTCGCTCTGAAAAACAAGAACAAAAAATTTGATATTTCATAATTTACAGCATTGGTTTGTTAAATATAAATATTTCCTCATTTCATCTGTACCTCAGGAAAAAAGATTCGGGAGGCGAAGTGCTTGTAGTCCAGGAAAGGAATCGCTCCAACATTTTCCATCAGGTCAGCCTTTTCTGTCTGCAGATCCACAAAACCTGCAGACGACAACTGTTTTTAAAAACTAAGACCCTTTGTGTTTTTACTGAAACTAAATCTCATCTGGCATGGCTGGAGAAAACACTTTGGTGACAATTTATTTGAAGAGGTGTGCATAAAATTGGCATTACATTGTCATAACCGTGTCATGACACATGTCATTATCTTGAAAGAGTCTTTACAAATGTTTATGTATGTTTATGTCATTTGGTCAACTATGTAATTTTTTATGCAAAGTTGACATTGTTTGAGACGTCTTTGTTATGACAACTATGACAAAATAACCTGTTATTGTTTTTGTCATGACATATTTTATTTGACCTCAAGTAAAGTGGTACACTTTGGACTTATCAAGACATAATTACGTTTTATTACAGGGGTCATGAATAATTTCCTGAACTCTAGACCAGAATTGTCATTAAGTTGTCATTAAAAGGTATAAGGCCAGTTTGATGACAGAGCACAGTACCAAAGTGATTTAGTTCACAGAGTTAGCTGATGATACACACCGATTAGCTATTTTACTTGTTGTTGAAGTTAGCCAACTGCTGTCTGCTGGCATTAGCTAGTTAGCTCAGTTAGCCATGGACTCTGCCTAATTAGCTGACTCAGCCCTGGGTTGCCAGGAGCCAAACAAGATGTTATAACAAGTCCATCTAAAACAACGTCAGCCTTGACATAATTAACTGAATGACACTTCATAAAGACTCCTTCATGTTTATGACAGGTTATGATGGATCACTGACAGTCTTATGCACATCCCTTTGAATAAATATACCAACGCTTTAAACATCTGTCTTTAACTGTTTGTATGGTGAAAACTGTACAAAGGACAAAGCAGATGATATATTTTCCTCTTTAGTGTCAGGTAAAAAACCCCTGTGAAGCAAACATCAGTTTGCAGGGGAAGTGAAAATGGACGACTTAAATGTGTGCTCACTAACTGTTCTTACACCCCTACAGGACTGATTACTTTAAATGTACCCTTGAGACTCAGCATTATTGGGCACAACATTTCTTTTTTATCATCAACCGTTATTTGTGTGACAAGTATGACATTAGAAAAAGGAACAAGTCCAGAGCATTTTGCACCATAAAAAGGAACTGCATGTGGCGTACTGAGGCTCAGTTAACTGCAGACAGTAAAGTGGTTAAACACAAGCAAATGTGTGATGATTAGGCCATCAAGCAACAGTAATTTATCAAGTACAATCAGATGCAATCTCCACAATTTGTCTCTGCCATGCTAGCACTTCCGTAAAGCTGTAATTTGGCACAGTGCTGATCTTTTTGCCGGTGCAACATTTTCCATGTTCTCCATCTAATGCGGCATTACGGAAGTCGGAAGTTGGAATTTCCCTGGTGAAATTTCCAACCTTGTAAAAGTAAAAAAGTAAAGTTACAAAAACATAGCTGACCATGACAAATTGATGCTTCTTTGGCCAGTGTACAAGGAGGAAAAACAAGCCAACAGACGCCATTAAACATTTTATATTATTGCACATTGCCAATATATTTTGACATGATTTTAAATGCAGAACAGGTTTTACTACACGATACAACTTTGAGTTGTTCCATTGTACTTTTTCTGGTAGGAGGTCAGAAGTTGTCTGGAACGCTAACATTTGCTAATTAGCGATGAAAAAACGCAGCAGTATCTGGTGGGAATGTCATTAGTTTTGCAGGTATTTGGACATAAACCAAAGTACTGGGCAAAGTAAAATGCTGACTTGGTGAAGTAAAGTGTACTCCACTGACTTTGCATTGCAAACTCATGGACAGGTTTTTTGTTTTTTTTTAAGTTTAAAAATTGATGCAGGAGAAGCAGACATATCGTCTTCTTTCTTCCACACAGTCTCCCTCCCTGTCAAACCAACACTTCAGCCACAGATTTGAGTGTTATGCTAGTAGTGACTAATCTAGCCTAAAGCAGAGATGAGCAGGAGGCTACAGAGCTCTGGTAAACTCATTTCTTTCTAACTCCACACCCACAGATTTTTTTCTTTCATTTTCTTACTTTTAATCAGCACTGACTGATGCTGACTCGAGTGACATCAGTTGAGGCCACGTATCACATGCCACACAGCTCCCGTTGTAGGCTTAAAAGGCTTTAAACAGCTCTCTTTACATGCGCAGTAGTACATCGCAACACCAGACTTTGATGTGCAAGAGGTTCCCCTTTCAGAGATCATTAAATTACTGCGTGAATGTCTATACCAGATTTCATAGCAATACATCCAATAGTTGTTAAGACATTTCACTAAAAAACAAAAAAACCTCTACCATTAATCTTTCTGGAAAATGTAATAATCTAATAGGGATATTTTGACCCATACCAAAGTTGTAGTGTTGCCAACGAGTTTGTTTCGCCCGTTACCGTGGCTAAACAAACTCAAGTTTTATTCAGATAACAATTACTGGATTACTGGATCTGGAGGAGAGATCATATTAACACGTTTTTATACATTTTTCCCCCATTTAAATGTAAACTATACAGGATTTGTCAGTTGCTGTTCCACCATTCAAAAGTTAGCCCCGCCTCTCTAATTCAATGGGTGAATGAAGAGAGTGAGCTGTGTTAGCAAGAACAAAGCAGTGAGTTAGAGAAATAAAATGATGTTTTCTGATTGTTTGACAGTGATTTGTGTTTGTGTAGCTCAGCCCCGC
This sequence comes from Lutjanus campechanus, assembly GCA_027495735.1. Lineage (NCBI taxonomy): Eukaryota > Metazoa > Chordata > Actinopteri > Lutjaniformes > Lutjanidae > Lutjanus > Lutjanus campechanus. The sequence continues at coordinate 5,229 of JAJHUR010075323.1, read as the reverse complement.
CCTCGGTCAAACAGACAAACACACCTGCACCAGGGGTTATTTTGTACGAGTCACTACATTGTTTGTCTCTTTGTTTTATTTAGAAGAATCCTGCAGAGTATATCTTTAACTAAAGAAATCAAATTTTTCAAATTCTCAGTCATTAGATATTGTCTCAGCACCCAGCACCCCCACAAGCACCCATACAAGAGCTTTGTCTAAATACAGCGTGGTGGCTCTGTGGTGGCCTAATATGGCTGCATGCATCACGTCTACCTCAACCCTAATGCACGTCCTGCACGTCCTTGTAGATTTCAAAAGCAGGCGCCTGCGTTGGTCTGTCTTGTGCTTGAAGCAGCCATATTTTGGCAAAAGTGAGTCTATACATGTACAGCAGAGAAGTAGATTATGCTGCAGGTCAGTATTAGACTAAACTGGTCAGTATTAGAAGCCATTATAGAGGCAATCTGGTAGCTCCATCCCATGTACTGAGTGAGTGTGTGTGTGCGTGTGTGCGTGTGTGTGCGTGTGTGTGCGTGTGTGTGTGTGTGTGTGTGTCATAAAGCCATAAATAAAGATATTAAGATATAAACCAAGCTAACCAGCCACTGTTCTCCAGGAAAGACAAAACTCAAAATGTCTACAGTCAGATGCATTGTGAAATTCGTGACTGACCTTGTCTGATGTCATTCCTGACGTCGAGCTCCAGGTCTTCCATAAACTTGTTCATCTTAGCAGCGAGCTTCCTCTGTTTGCTTTGATAGATGATTAACACGCCTGAAAGTCAAAACCAAGCCGACAAGCAGAATTTCCACAAATTAAAATATAAAAATGATCTTCCTGTTCAGGTTTGATATTGGTATTCAATAAAGCGACGCTGCTAGTTTGGCTAAAGATCACTGCACCTCTGTGCAATCATGCTCTTTGATTACTTGTTTAAGCTGCTGTGACATGTGAATTTCCCCAATGTGGGATAAATAAAGTTCATCTTATCTTAATAGCAGCAAAGACAGCAATGACAGTAAGTTGGCTAAAAAAGGAACCCCGACATATGCTGAGCAGTTAACAATTTAGAGAGATATTTTTACAATGGAAAAACTGACAGATGGACATAAATAAAGGAGGTAATGGGGGAACACTGGGATTGATAATGAATGTGTTTCTGTGAGGTGAATTTATATATACATTTAGCTTTATTTTCATGTTTGTATTATTTACGTTGGTTATTTTCAGTGTTATGTAAATTTGTTTTGATTGATATATAAGGCTTTATGAACAACCCTGTGTAGAGGAGCATGTCAACATATGTGGAAATATTTTTGCTGTAAAAGGGGATCTGAGAAATAACCAACCATAAAAATTCAGCTTAAAAAAGTGTAAAAATACTCAACCCTACTTTGTGTACTTACAAACAATGATGATGGGTATCAGCAGAAGGACAAGCAGCAGCAGAAGGAACTTAGATAAAGATAATGATTCAGGATTCAGTATCTTTGTCTTTTCTCCGTACTTTATCTGTGCGAAAACAAAAATCTGATTACATTTGAAAGGAATTTTACAGGACACAAAATACAAATACTTCAGAGGACTTTGGTAATAGATTATATTGCTGTAACAATTATTACAATATCATTTGCAAGTTATTTCTATTTTTTATTGTCTAAATTGGTGTAGTGTGACAGAGATTTACCTTTAACTGCTGAAACTGAACGTCATCTATCCATTTAATCTCACAGATGAAAAAGTCAGTGTCGTTGATTTCTTTCTCTTCCATGACGCAGGGGTATTCCTCTTTTTCTTTAATCCCCCACACTTGCAACTCGTCCGGCCTAATCTCCAGTTTGTCTGCCTTTTTCTAAAATAATAGAAAAACATGCTGACTGGTGTGTACTCGTGTCCTATATTCGTGTCCTTTATATGTGTGCCTGAAAAAAATGTCCGCATTACCTGTATGGTGACACGGAGATGCCTCCCCGTCTTCGTGCTTGTGAAGGTGGTGAACTCTGGCTCTGGGTAGTAGGTTATTTTTGAGCAGGTCAACGTTTCATTGGCTACTTTAATAGACACATCACTTACTCGAGCGTTTTCAGCTGCAGACGTTTCATAGATGAGACTCTGCGGACAATTTTAAAAACATTGTGTGTTATATATAATATGGCATGACAATCGTATGGCATAATTCAAGGACACAAACACATAACGAAAAAGGACATGTGACAGCATGATTTGACATGTAACAGAACAAAGTGGGACATAATACATGCTTCACTCTGCATGTTTGTGCAGACACAAGTGACTATAATGCAATATAATGTAATGAAACATTTAATGTAATGTTACATAGGATAATACATATGGTTATACTATACTAACATACTATAATTAGGTATTTCTGATATAATGGGACAATGCACTGCAATGTAACATGATATGATGTGACTTGACATAATTAATGTAAGATAACAATAACGATGGGACATTGCACATGTCTACAGGCTCACCTGATTGGTGTTGTTTCTGGGAACTCTGACATCATAAGGGGCGTGGCTGTGTATGATCCCTTCTACAAACTCCATGTGGGATCCCGCAAGTGTGATCTTCCTTTTCCCACTGCAGGACACCAATCAAAGAACAGATTCAATACATTTGACACAGAGCGTAAACACCCACCATGATGTCATCTACTGATTTGTGGGTGACAGAAATGACCACATTTGGACAAGCGTGTTGAGGATATGCATTGCTACACCTCTGTCCCGACAGTATCGGATTGAGAACTCATGGAAACGCTGTGGTAGCGACTTGTCAACCACAAGGTAGCCAGCCACACCCTAAAACATACGTGCCTTATTGTCTATCTCACACTAAATTGAAGAAGATTCAAACTAGTGATTGAGTGCATTAACTCATTAGGAAACTGTTCAATGAGGCAATAAACCAAGTGAGATGTAAGGTCATTTTCTCAAAAGCTTACATACAATCAGACTTCATTTTGCATAAGGGATATCTACATATATGTGACTCCTGGAAGCTTTGCTGTTCACTACACTCAAAAACAAAAACCATCCGGAAAATCTGGCTCAATATGAAATTTCAAGAGGCCTAGGGTAGCACTAAAGGAGTAATGTAGTAAATGCAAGGGCATCATTAAAATCATGATTAATTATCTTCTAAGCATTGTGAATGTACATAATAAATGTCAGGACGACTCAGTTGTGGAGACTTAGATAGTCCGCTCTACTATCTAAGTGTTTAAATGAGCACAATGCAGGGAGCACATTAGTAAGCTGTATTTTCCTGCTTTATGTACACAAATTACCACAAAACTATTATGTCTATGTCTATTTATTATGTCTTTAAACACTGTTGCTTGTTCAGAGGCATGAACAAAGGCAGAAGTCACACTTTCAGTTGCTGCACCCAAAAAGGGGAAGTGGTCTAATGGTGAAAGACGCTGCTTTTGGGAAGTGGCTGTCTTCCCCCATAAGATGACCCTAAACCTGAAACTGTTCATCAGTTTCTAACTTTGCTTCTTAGAATAAGACTCTGTTGAAGTTAGAAAGAAGGCACTGGGGGCAGATCCCAAAAATAGCCTACTCAAGTTTTCACTCCCTTTTTGACAGCTCTTAGTGTTGACAGTGCTGCTGCTGTTGTAATATCAAATTAAAGTGTCAGATCATTTAAAATGACAAAAATCGAAATGTTGAGAATAAAGTCAAATTTTCAGTATTAATACCAGGCATGAGAAAAATATAAATAAATCAGGTATAAATAAATCCAAGATTAAATCAAGATTTTTTAAATTTGAGAACAAAGCTGAATTGTTGAGAATAAAGTTGACAAACCATCTTGACAAAGTCAAAGTGGTATTTCAACAAAAACATTTTGACTTTATTCTCAAAATGCAACATTTAAAAAAGGTTATTTAATTTTTTTTTTTTCCCTTATGCCTGGTCTTAATCCTCTTCTGTTGTGTTGGGAATATAAAAATATCAACAAATCCAATCATACCTGAACCAGGAACTGCTTGGTGTAATGTTGATGCAGGAAGGTGAGGACCGGTAGGTGATTTCAGCATTGCCATGGCAACTACCATCTGGGAGGAGAACACACGCTTTGACCACACCTTTATTATCAGTGCTGGGAATGTGGAACGTCAGGCTCACACCAGTGTTGTTCCACACAGGAGATCTGACCAGAAGACAGAGGACGACAGAGAGAAACCAGTCAGTCTCACTGAGATCAAGACTTTTTGCATTGGAAACTTAGCATCCTGACAACAATATGAAGATAACCTGAAATCAGCAAGATGCAGTTTCACCACATAAGTAAGATGGTGTTTCATCATTCATCACATTTGAATGATAATTTTACTGCTTTTACAACTTTTCCCAACACTAAAACACACAACACAAAAAGATATGGGACTGGAGAATGCAAAGCCCATGAGGCAAGGGCGAACCAAACTCCATCCTAAAAGCAGGTGTTTCATGATTTGGTTATATTTTTTCACAGTAAAAATTTCACTCACACCTTCACAAAGACTTTTTTCTGATTTACTTCAGTCAACAAGCATGATCAGCTCACACGTCATTTACTCAATAACATCATTAACTAACCAGTGATGTTGTGTTTGCTGCAGTACACTACATGTACTGAGTGGTCCAGCACTACAGCACTACTTGATACCAGACAAAAGCGGTGAACCTGTGGTTCAATTAAGTTCCTCAATCTCTAAAGCAGAAGCACACTCAGCTATAGTTTTAAGTCGACACTGAAAGGTCTCTGAGCAGTGATGCAGATGAGCAAAATGAATACAGTTTCAATAGAGGCTGTCCTAAAACTAAACTGGACACCAAACTGAAGTTTATCATCTAGATTTGCCAGCATGCCTGGATCACATTTTAGTTGATGTACTTTTACATAAAAGAAAAAACAGTCTCCAGCTTTAGGAGAGAGCAGAACACATCAAGTATTGACTGGACAGTCACTGAGAAGCACTGAGCAAACTGAATGGAAGAATATGTCAACTTGTGATATGGGTGGTGTTTCTCTATGATAACTGCCATTTCTGAAATGTCATTTATAGTGTAAGCACAATGTTAATCGTCCATAAACTGACTCACTCTTTTGGCGTGCAGTCCATGTCCGCCTGGATCCTCACTCTGGTCACGTCCCTAAGGTTACGACCTGACAACACTGCGTGGTTTCTGCCGTAGAAAGACACAACACTGGGAGAGATGGAGGAGA